>JAPMOR010046543.1:211590-222300 GCA_026543865.1 Argiope aurantia | reverse complement strand
GAATCCCTGCTTGAGGGTGACCCTTGAAAAAGTCTTCAGGCCGGATTCTTACTTTTTTAATCTTTTTTAATATTTTTATTTGTTTTTTTTTTCCATTCTACTTTATTTTTATACTTTTGTATATATATATATATATATATATATATATATATATATATATATGCACTGCTTATTTGTTTTGTCATCAGTTAATGACAATAATAAAGTCATTTAAGAGAAAAATAAGCAGTTAAGCTTTTTTCAGAATTTTGGATACTATTTTTATCAAACTGCATGAATGGCTTCACATTATTACTTATCATTATACGGTTCTTCTCCCTTTTTACTATCTGGATAATTCCTGTAAAACAATAAGAAACCACATGTTGTTAATATGCCGACAGTTTAGAAAGAGCAAGCATCTTTTTTCCGCATAGAAGCAATAATCGTTCGAGATAATTTTTTCTCTCTAAAGATAGTCATAAGGGTTATAGTTTGGATTGACATGTACTTCCTTTAGGAAATCACCACTATGTAGCCATTGATATTCGAAACACACTTCTATACCAGGGAGCTTTGTAGGATTCGTTTCTTTTCTTTCTTTTTCTAAGAATTGGGTCCAAAAAGTCATCCTAATAAATCTTTTCTTAGAAAATAAAGTTTACTCTGAAAAATGCTGTATCAGTTGTTTTTCTCAGAAAGAAAGAAACGAAGCAAATAATTTAAAAAAAGAAAGTGTTTTCCCGTCGAAAGCGCAATCAGTCTTTGTTTCTTACTTTTCTTTCTTGTATTTAAAAATAGTTGTCATTAAATATTTTTTTTTCATTCCTCAGCTTTTCGCTTTTCAATTTTCTTTGATTTTGATTAAACCGCTTTTTTCAAACCTTTTACGTGCTATTTCGAAATTAGCTTTAATTATAAGCTTGAATCTACTTTAAAGAAAAGTCTAAATGAATTCTTGCTAATGAATTACGTGTTTCTGGATGTGTTGAAATGTTGCTATTATTCCTTGAGAGCCCCACTAATCATTGCACACAAAATATAACTTTCTTTTAAACATATTGGATATATCTATATCTCAAATATATTGAAAATCATTGATAATGTGATTAAAATTCAAGGAATAAATAGCAAAGGTAAGAATATATTTTATAAAGATAATCCAAACAAAATTATTTCTATATTTTAAAAAGCTTCGTCATAATTAGATAAATGATTACATGAGGATGGAAAGAATGTTTTCTAGATAATTTGACAAATTATTTTAGAAAATTATTCTTAGGTACATTTTAACCTTATATTACCTCTTATAAATTTTAAATCTGCAATGTATTACAGATTTAATGTATGTTTATTTTATAGAACAAAAACTGAGATTGCGACAAATGTACATGTTCATAAACCTTTATTTTTAATATGGATGTCTTAAGATTTTTGCAGTAAACATTGTATTCTACGTATTCTATATTTTAGCATTATTCTGAAATTTATTGTTCAAAATTTTACAATTTATAAAATTATCATATATATTTATATCTTTTATAAAAACTTTTCATTTATATTACATAGAAGGATTTCACATTCATTGAAATATCTAACGTCTTTTTTTCCTTAACAGGATATATTTAGTCTCAGTTTAAGATTTAAAAAAAATGTAATTTTTAAAAAAAAATTTTTCTGTATGTTAACCCAATGCAAATATTTCAGACCACTTATATTCGGCAGATATCATATATTGAGAATTATTTTGCAATATTTGACTTCAATAAATTTCTGATAAATAAAAAAAATAACACTAATTATCATATACAAATAGGAATTCAAAAGATGCCGTTTTCAAGGACATCTTTTGAAAAAATACAAATAGAACATTTTTTAATAAATAAAAAAAAACAATTAGAACATTGTTTATGATAATACATCGATATTTATACAAATAACGCTCTGCTATTGTCTCTTTTTACTGTTTGAATGCAATCAAAAATGAAATGTAATAAAGTCACATAACTCCATATTTATTAGCTAAAGCGAAATTCACTCGCTTTTGGAGTTATCCACTATTATGTCATGACTTTGAATTGTTTATTTTCCTTATCCCTCTGTAGAATGGTGATGTTTCCAAAATTCACGTCGGCATATTCTTTACGAGTCAAGAAATATCTCAATCTTATTAACATAACCCATAACAGATAGTGTGAATTTCATGAAAACAACACTTTTAAACAATGAAAATTTTATCAAGTTTAAAAAAAATATTTATTAGCTACATTTGTTCTCAATAACATTTTCAATGAAATAATTAACATTTAATACATATTTTAGATATTTAGAGTAACTTCTTTTAGTTCCAGAACATCTCGAACTCCATATAGTTTCTTGGTGAATTAAGTCATATTTATCTTAGCTTATTTGGACCTAAATAGAATAAATCAATTCACAAATACGAAATATTATTTTCAGGGAATAATCTTTTTTGCTGGTTTTCCAATATTATGAGATCGCAACTTCATATCAATGGAATGTTCCGATTCTTTCGGATTGGAGATTTAAGGCTAATCGCTTGAGTTGCCCATAACGAGCAAACTTTAGGAATTTTATATTGTTGACCTTGATGCAATCAGTTATTTTAAAATACTTGACATTCTAGATGAATTAACTTGCTTGTAAATAAACTAAATTCTGCCTTTTTTTAAGGAGTTTGAAGACTTACACCAATCGCTAACATAATTTTGGAGATAATTTAGATTTTAATGTGCCATTAATATTGCATATATATTGAATTCTTTTGAAAAAGTACAAATAGAACATTGTTTAATAAATAAAAAAATACAAATAGAACATTGTTTACGATAGAATCTCAGTAGATATTTCAGAATGTTGGGAGTATAAATTAATTTTTACGATAACAATGATGCCAGAAATCAGTTTTCAACGAAACGTGAAACTAAAAATTTTCATTTTCCTATTGTAGATTATCCAGAATGGGTTCAATGGCAATCGTTTAACTGCAACAAAAATATTGGAATAAATCTCAGAGATTAGTAACAGTTTTAGAGCTAAAATATTTTATAATATTAAGTAAAAATGACAGAACTCAAATTGAATATATTTCCCTAAAATAAGTTAGATTCCAAAGTAAAGAAATATTTTGCGAACAAAGTGTAACTAATCATACTTGTTAAGTTTTCTTTTTGTAATTAATTACTGTTTATTGATCTTAACACCCTAGCTATATCAACATAGAAAATATTTCTGAATTATAGTAAAATATTTGTAACATATTTCTTGATAATTAGCAGCATACAAATCTTCATTCATTAAATGACAATTGGTTTCTTAATTTCATTTACACATCTTTTTTTCAGAGAAAATTAACTTATTGATTAATTGATTATCTTTAATGACAAAATAGTATTTCAATTAATTGAGCTAATATTAAGACTAATAGTAGTATTCTTTTTACCCTAATTATTATTCGCTGATAAATGATGCCTGAAGAGGCCGAAGGTCATTGATTTCCTGATACTTCCACGCACTGTATTTTCAGGTAAAACTTATCAGGTTCGCTCCGTTTATTCTCTTTCAGATGCATATGATAATGGCCCAATTATAAACGCAATTATTTAGTTCTCATCTATAACATTTTTTTTAAACAGAGTGATAAGTTTACTGTTCAATATTCTTTCCAAATATAGTTTGTTAAGCAGTTTCGAATTTGATAACATTATAGCCCATTTTACTTTCCGGTATATGAAAAATACAAAGAATTAATTCGTTGTCGAAAATTTGACAAATCTGTGTATATCAGAAATGCTTCAATCCGAGTATTATATTTTAGAAATTAAGATTATCTATTAACTCGATAACTGAAAAACGCATTGAATTAGAATGTTGAAATCTGGTATATGGTCACAATAACCATAAAATGTAAAATTGCTAAATAGATAAAATTTAGTACACAGATTTAACATATATAATGTAGATAAATGTCAAATTTGGAATCAAATTTTCCAGATTTCAACATTTTAGTATGCGTTCAAATCAACTTAATGAGATATATTGAATATCTTAAACAAGTAAGGAAATGTAAATGGAAGAGTGCATAGAATGTACAAAATATATTACCCTACTTTTTTTCCTAAAGGACACTTACAGGTTAGCATAGCGTAACAGCTCCAATTGCTTCTATAAAAACCATTGTTATTTTTAAAAAATGCAAAAACTCATCTTCTATTTAAAATGACTCAACTGCGATAAAACATTTTGAGTCTTGCAAAAAGTATCTGAAATCATCGAAGTGTTAAGAAAAATTACAATATATACATGGGATTAAATTTCATTAAATACAAATTGTTTGCCTCGTTATTTAAAAAGAAAATTAAAGCGCGATTTATAAGCCAACGTTTTCCATAAAATTATCTCTTTGGGAAATTGCTAAATCTAAATAATTGTAATTGAATTTATGAAATGAAAGTGATAAAGTTTTTACCTAATTATATACATTCTTATATTTACGAATGAACTAAAATTTATAAAAACTTTGAACAGAAATCTTAAAGAAAAATTCGGTTTCGTGAAAAAAAAGTCAGTAATTATTCACACTGGTTATTTCATAAGACAAATTTTAAAAAAAAATAAGAAACACGGAGAAACACTCACAAAAAAAAATAAGAAACACGGAGAAACACTCACAAAAAAAATAAGAAACACGGAGAAACACTCACAAAAAAATAAGAAACACGGAGAAATATTTCTTAATTAAATTAATTTAATTAATTAATTAATTAAGACAAAACCATGATGCAAATATAACTGTCTTCTTTAATCTTGCTTTAGTCTGAAAGTCTCTAGAAAGTATTTCAAATGATAAATTGAAAATTGATATTTGGCAATTTTAAGCAAATATGGCATGTTCCCTTTAATCTTTTGGCAACTTAGTAAACCTATGCTGGATTCAAAATTTGGATTAACAAAGGAACCTTTAAATTATAAGTATCTGGCACCCGAACCATATTTATAGGTTTAGGTAGCAATACAAACTAAATAATTGAACAAAACATAGTCAGCTAACAACCTTATCTTTGTATTAGCAGATTAAATATATCAGTGAAATCAGATACCCGCAAAATTCTCTGAAAGCATTTTATAGATTAAGATATCAGTAGAACTAAAATGATTGAACAAAAGGTGGTCTGCTTATAACCTTAATTTTTTTAATAGCCTAGATATATAAATGAAATGAGATACTTGCAACATTTTCTTGATAAATAATAGATTTCTATATTTTTATACAAAATATTCCACCAAATTTTACATGAACTTGTGAACATTTTTAATATAAGCTCCTCTTCTCAATCTATAACATTAAATTATGTAAACTTAAATTATATAAATAAATTACAATTCTTCTTTTACAAAAGTAGTGTTGCATCATTGAAGTACATATTTCAATATTTCACTCAATTTCTTGTAATTTAGGATATTCTTGAAAATTAAGTGATAAAAAACTAAACTCGAAATTAACTCAAATCAAAACTAATAAAAGTTGTAGATATACAATCAATAGAAATTTTTTTAAATTAATGATTAATCAATCCAATATAATTTTTTTACATATATTGGCATTAAGTACTCAATAATCAGTCAGTACTCATCGAATAAATTTCTAAGATTATTTATCTTATAGTGCTAAGTAAAATGCATTATAAACGCATGTTCATAATTCATTGTTCATTCGCATAAAAGAAATGGGAAATGTGACTTTAGAGAAAATGAATTTTCGAAATATTTGCACTTTTATAAAACTGCAGTTTGAAAACATGATGTCTGAATCTCAATTATAAGTGAAATGCTTTACAAAATCCACATTTCAATTTAATAGGAAAATAAACCGGAAATCTACTTAGTACAAAGTAATTAAACAGAATATTTACGTAGTAGAGTGTGAGTAAACAGGAAATATATTATTATTTCTTAATTACTAACACAGAAATGGGATAATGGATGCAATGGAAAGGAAGATTTCAGTTGCTATTGTAAATTTATCTAATATCATTTCCGAAAACTTTACAAATTTCATCATGTCAGCAACTCCTGTTATTATGATTCTGAAAAGAATGTTTGGAACCCAATATGGTTTATGAGAAAAGCAATTTCATTTCGAATATGGGATTAGAAATCTACGTAGTATATAGAAAGTTTATTTGGTGAAAACTTTTGTCTTTAATCACGTTACAGTTTTGAAAGGAAATGTTTAAAACTTATGAAAAATGGGATGGATTGAATAATTTCTGAATGCGAAGGGTTAAAATTATTTTCTTGAACTCTTATCAATATTAAACCACAACAGAATGCAGAAACAACATTTCAAATAAAATAAATCTAAAACAGTTTCACTTCAGTTTATTAAAATTAAAGAGAAATTAAATGTCATTTATTTACATAAAGTGACAAATTGCCTGACATTTCAAATACCGAAAAAAACAGAGTAAATAACCTAACTTAATTTTATTTACTCCCCGTCCTGAAGCAACACTTAGACTATTTCGAAACGAACCTAGCAAAGCTAAACAACTAGCAGATGACGACAATGACATCTGTGTATCTCTACTCTTCTCCCAACTTCCACACCATACCAGAAGGTAGCCAATTGTCCTCAACAAGTTTAGATCCGCTAGACGGCGGTTCTTTGAAGAAATCGAGTTTCGAACTCGGCACCTTCTGGCTGCGAACTTGAGAACTTACCCCCGCTGCATTACATATCAGGAAAACAAAATAGAATTAACTGCTGCCAAGTTTGGTAGATTTCAAAAGTACAAGATATTATTAAATAAAATTATAATGTGTCTAGAAAAGTGCTCTATTTCTTATATTTTAAAAGTTTATTTGTAATTTTTAAGAACGTTTCATGTTATGTTAAACATGCATTTAATTTTAATATGATGAGTCATCATTAACTCATTAAACAAAAGCTGACAGAAGTTGTAGTAAGCATTTCATTCGTTGTTTGAAATCTTTTGTTTATATTTTGGATTAATTCTATGAGACAAATGCTGATTAATTTCTTTCGTATACAGAATAATTTCTATGATTATTACACAGAACATAAAAATTTGTTCCTTCAAAAAAGTTTTAAAAAAATAGCCGAAAAAAGTGCCTGCTTGATTTTTAAACACGTTTTCTAAGCATGCAAAAAGCTATTTCATAGCAATTATTTATTAAGAATCAACAATTTTTAAAAGGCAACTTCTTCCTGATTTTTTAACATTTAAAGTGTCATAGATCTTCTCAAAAATATGTCGTAATTCCTTTCAGCAATTCTATTTCATATTTTTCATCTTTTATAATGAATTTTTCATCTTTTTAATGGTTACTTTTTTAGTAGCTCCTTATAATACGAGTTTAGTTCTCATTTTTATTTATATTAAAATCGCTTTGAAGGAACACAAGGGCTATTTGTCAGTGGATCTTTTAATTTTGATTGTAATTGCGTGGCGAACAGACACACCCATCTCCAAAGTTTCACCACCTACCAACGGAAGGGTACACAGTATGGAAAATATGAGAATTAGTTAAACCATGCTGAGGTAGCTATGAATATGAGTCTTTTTTTCTCAGCTAGACTATATTACGCATTCTGAAAGATGACACGGTTTTAAGACTTAAAAGATACCCAATTTCTTCTCGCACAAACGGAAGTTTTATTCTAAATCTTCGAGCGCAAATTTAATCTTGTAAACTAATAAAAATCCATGATAAAATACTTTTAAAACAAACTATTGAATGCTCAAACTTTCAAGTATATTTAAAAATATATAGCGAAATCTAATTTCAATTATGCATTTTTTTCTACTTTAAAGGGTTATTGCATACAAGAGATTTCATTAATCGAAAATAACAAAACATATACTTCCAAAAGAAAATAAAACTTTTCATAGTAAACTTTATAAGTACAATTTTGTCAGAGAAAGTCATATTTTGCGTTAAGTTATTTATATTAAGGGGTTAAATTCAGGATATCTATTCTAATAGTAGCCAAATAATTAAATTCTAAATCGTTAAAAACCGATAAATTCTTCCAAGTAGAAAAAAAATTTAATGACATAAATAATTGTTATATTTTAGTCGATAAATGGACTTCTAAAAATTGAACATTTTTAATTCTTATCCACTTCTATTATTCGTATTTATCAAAGTTTTCTGAACACGCTAACATTTATTGAAAACTGTTACACTCTTTTGCAATTAAACTGGCTGAGTTGCAGGGAATAGAATATCTCTATATAGATGATTTTATGGAAGTGTCACTAATAATATGACAGTGCCAGCTCGATGGAGCCAATGATTGATTGACGTAAAATAATTAAATGCAAAGTTTCTTAACTGGACCAGTTTTAGCCACATTAGACAGCTTTTATTTTAATTGAAATGTTAAAGCATCAAATTTATTTCCTTAAATATGACTAATAAAACGTATAAAGCTTTCTATTAGTTTTATTTAGTAGCTGATATAATAATAATTATATTTCGCAATTACTTTCAGCATTTGCAGTCTTTTCAGCATTAATATTAAAAAACTCATTTTAAAATAATACTCTTTTTTCATTTTAAATATAAAATAAAACGCTGTAAACGATTTAGTTCGTGCCGAAAGGTGAAACCAATAATAATCAAAAATAATGCCAACGATAATCCTTAATTTTAAACTGAACATTATTCTTTCTTTACCGATAACAGAATTTATTTTGATGGCAAAAAATATTGAATTAGTTGTCTTTTTTTACCTGCTATATAGACTTCGTATCTCGATTTTGTTTACGATTATGTGACTTCATAAAGATTATGATGATTATTTCAGTAAGGATATGTCCTAGAGGATAACCTCAACGGCCGCATAAATCTAGAATTTAATGTCTGTTCATCTAAAGGGCACATGCGACCAAAAATTCTGTAGATAATAGAAAGACAGGATGCTATAAATTCTCTTGCAGTCAAGATTACAACAGTTTTATATTTCGTTATTCTTAATCTCAGTAGCTTTTCTGAAATTTCAGCGGTAAATCTGTAAGAACTCTGTAAGCGGAAGTATTTCGTTATAGATATCATTCTTCTCGATTAATGTGTTCTTGTTATTACACAATTTTCTTGTCGAATACGTTCGTATTCGCAACTTTTAAATTCTGACCTCAAATTATATGAAATAAAGTACAGTGTAATTTATTTTTTTAGATTAACGTCGCACTTTGAAGTTTTTGCAAAGCGATTTTGAATAAATATCATATTATAAGAACGATAACTGTTCACACATTCGATTTCTCATTTTTTCCACCACAACACTGAGAGGGCGTTTCGTCAGCTGGATTAAGCGTGCACAATTTACAAGTTTGAATCATCATTGGGAAACAATACATGTTATTAAAAGTGTAAGTAACAGATAAAAATTAAACATAAATCTCTTTAAAAGTTACTGTTGGATTCCTTATTGCTTACTTATTGAACAATTGAATTATTCTAATGTCTGGGCTCACTCCTTGAATTTTTTTTTTTTTTTTTTTTTTTTTTTGTTAATGGGGATGTTTGGTTTCGCGATTCAACTTCAAGATGGTTGTTGAAGACGAATTAGTATTCTTTATTACACTCTCCGATACTTGCACTCTAAACTTCCTCTCTTTCTATCCTAGGATGTTTCATGCTCCCAAAAACTTAACGGTCATAACATACATTAACAGAAAACTTATGAGGACATTTTAAGCTGTTTCCAAGAGGTATATAAATTACAAATCATTTATTTTGTTTGTAAATTAACAAATTCACCCTTATAATTGTGAAAGAGCGTTTTGAAGAAAATCCTCATAAGTAACATAAGTAATAAGAGTAATCTCTCTCTCTCTCTCTCTTTATATATATATATAATGTTACAAACCTGCAATTCGGCTTCCCAGCATAGTTTGTTCCATCAATAGAAAGAAAGTTTTACAGTCATCTGAATGGGACTAGCGCGTCGGAGGTCCCAGAGCTTGGCGACGAATTTGGCGACTTTGGAGCCAAAATAGATAATACCCGAAACTTCGAGAATTTTCCCGATCCGTCCAGTAGGAACCGAGATACGCCTCGAACGTTCCTGATTGGTTGAGAGGCTTCTAGCCCCGCCTCCTGAGACCTATAAAAGGGGCTGCGGCTGCCAGAGAGTGAAGTCCGAGGACGGGACGACGAAGCCAGTAGTTGGAGAGACGACGGAGAAGTCCGAAGAAGGAACGGAGAAGGGAGACGACGAAGCCAGTAGTCGAGGCGACGGAGTAGTCCGAGTTCGAGAACAGCGGAGTCGAGTCGACGAAGTCAAGTCAGTATTCCGAGCGAGAGTCGGAGAAGGCCGAAGACGGAGTGGAGGAGTCGTAAGCGACGGTGAGCAGCGACGGAGTCAAGCTCGTGCTGAACTTAGCTGTGCGCTACTGTTTGCAGTAGATTCTGGTTGTATGCTGCTGTGTGTGCTGTTGTATGCTACACGTCTCGGGTGAAGATAATCGTCTTCTGTGTTGTACATAGTTGTCGCTTTATGCTGTCCTGTGTGTCTTCGTGTAAGTAAACGTCGTTGTTTTTATTCTACTTCTGCCTACTGATTGAGCGTTCTCCACACCATATAACTTCCACTATCCAAACGAACCCCGGTAAAGAAAATTTCGTAACAATATATATATATATATCCATGAGCGTTATACATATATAGAGCATTTA
>JAPMOR010046543.1:145377-211490 GCA_026543865.1 Argiope aurantia | reverse complement strand
CAATTTAATTAATTTTCAAGATTGTATCTTAATTTAGCCCATAATAACTTTATTCTAAAATATTCTCTTATTTCGTGATCCAATTCCACTGTCTCTACTTAATTAATTGTTAAATTGCAGAATCAGCAAAAAGTCTACACAAAGTCTATTTTCCCACACTCCGCGTGAAGAGGCAAAATACCGCTGATGAGGCAAATTCTTTCTTAAAAGATCCCTGTGTTTCCCTTACATGTGATTGACATGAGTCAGAAATCCTTATCAGAATCTTATTAATATATTAGCACTATGAAGAAATGTTTTCCCTATCAAAATCATAGGTTATATAAGACCAGGGATGAAATGTCCAAGGGCTTTTTCCTCATTCCTTTTCTGTGTCGTTCTGCGTGTTCATCGCTTGTACATATGCCTGCTTCTTAAAAATGAAATAAAACGACGTCACGAAATAGCAAGTCTTTTCACTGTCTTCAAACTGAAAGGGAAAAAATTATAAGTTAATTCGATCTGTAATCCCTATTTATTAACGAAAAGAATGGAGTTAAAGCATTTTTGTTTAGGTGTCATTAGATTGAAAGTCGTTACTCTTTTTCGTATAGTATAAGCGACATGTTAAATTAAGAATTTGCTTCTATGACAAAAATAATCAGTTTTCTTTTGAATGCCTTGAAATTATTCAAATCTTGAATTATTTTCTAAATGTACAGTAATATCAAGATCATGATAAGTGAACAAGAATGAGTTGTATCTTAGTAATTGGTCTAAATGTTAATCTGTTCAACTCATCTTCTTGTACCTGAATTTACACAGTCCTACTTCCTTCAAACAAGCCTGGATATCCATGATTAATGTTTATCTAGACGTGTGTAATTACTCTTATTCCCTCTGTGATTATCAGCCTCTCACTAACTCATTTCCAACTTCATAGAACTCAATTTCCGGACCAGTGAATCAATTATCATGAATCCAAATGGATAACGCCAAATAACATGTAATTGCATATAAATGCTTACGGAATTTCTTCTATGACATTTAATTTTTATATAATATAATTTTATTGCATGAATGTTATTACACCTGCAAAGAATGTACGCTGAAAAGCATTCTCATAGGATTCAAAAATATTCTAAGCAGTTGAAAAAAATTTTGATTCATAGTAATAAATGATTAAAAGTAATTACTCCTCAGATGAACTGAAAAAAAATCCGTGCAAAAAAAAGATATCGCAACTAATTACTTATCTGACAAATTGAAAAACAATTATTCCTGATAAGAAATACTTACTTTATAGACAAGCTGATATACAATGTCTTCTAATACTTTTTATTATCACAATAAAAACACTTAGCTGATTTAGCTTAGTTTAACCTCATTTAAAAATAGCCTTCTGTTACATTTTTTTTTTGCCTATATGTAATAAGTCTTAACATTAAAGAGCCAAACGATTGTCTTATTAATTGCAGAAAACTAATAATGATTTTAAAAGAAATGAGCTGAAATCTCAAATTTAGATTCAACTCTATCCTTTAAGGTAATATTGAGTCGGAAATAGTTTTAGTCCGAAACGTAATAGAATAAAAAAATATTTTGAGATCAGTTCTCCGTTTTCTTTATCTAGAATAGTTTTAGAAACAGAACTTGTGAGTTTGACTAAAACGAAAGCAATAAAATGCATAAAAAGGAGAATTCTCAGAGTGGAAATATTTACCATAGCATAAAAATAGTTTAAATACTGGAGGAATGGACTATGCAAGAATGTGCAATATTTGAATTCGATTCGCTGTGGCAGCGACTTTTGAACGAAATGAAAGCCAAATATTTTTTTTCTTCTTCTAGTATCTGCTATAAGATAACTGTCAAACTAATAATATAAACATTATTATAAAAATAAATATGATATGTTTGCTTAAAGTAAGCAGAATGTTGTGAGTTTTCCATGATTTGTGGTGTTTATAGTAAAGTATTTCTATAATGTTTAAATTTTCAATGATGTAATAATGACACGATGTTCGTCATGAAACGATACATAATTTTTAAACCGCCTTTATATATGGACCTTATTACACTTTCTGTAGATGTTTTATTTACTGGTGAAAAAAAGCTTCCAATACGTAGTATTTACATTACATAGTATTCAAACGAAAATATAAAAAAAAGAGGTTATAGATATTTTACGATTGCTATGAGCATTTTTTTTTTTTGCCTTATTTTTTAAATACTGAATTGATAGTTTATTTTTAATTCCTAATTATACAGAACTCCGGATTTTAATAGAATAAGAACCAAGAGGTAAAATAGTAAAAAAGACAGCAAAATGATAAATTACAAGCTACGAATTGAATTTTTATTAGTTATTTTTCATTCAGTTTGCAAATGTTGCAAAAACGACTGCATTCGACAAATTGGAAAATTGAAAAGTAATCTTCTTAAAATTTATTTTCCTTCTTTATTAATATATCTGAACCAGCGTTTTAGTACATGATATTTAAATATACTCAGAATATTATAGTTTTCATAAGTAGAGAATAAGTTATTATTAGTAAATTTTAGAGGAGGTAGTTATTTAATAAGGGAATGTAACTATCTTGTAGAGCGCGATAAGGCCATTTGTCTTGTAGAGCGCGATTAGCCATTATTTTATAACCATTATATAAATCATATTTGCATAACCCATAAAACAGATATTATTTTTGAATTTTTATATTATTATTGTATAAAAATTTATAAATGATACATGCGTAATAACATATTTTTCTTTATAAAAGGTGTTAACTCTAATAGTTATCAAATATTTAATTTTGGAAGGGTTGGCAGTTGGAAGCTAGTTTTTATAATTGAATAAAAGCGTTCTAAATAGCGCTAATAATTAAAGTAGCTTGAGTCAATATATTTAACGCTGCAAATAGTACAACGCCTAAATTTTTATATAGTGATTTGTTTGAATGAGTTAGGTTTAGCCAGATATTTTTGATACATTTACATTCTAAGCAAAACAGTTCCACTCTTTTGTGACTAAATCGTATCAAAACGTTATTTAATAGGACAGTTTTAAATCATTTTATGGTCTTGAAGAAAATATACAACCTCCGAAACCAGCGCATTCAGGAATACCACTTTATGGGCCATGATACTAATGTTACAAAATAGTCAGTTTATTTTACGCAATAGTAGAGTTGTTTGTTTAAAATATTTGTATTTCATGATTATTTCATTGAATATTTCATCGAATTTTACTAATAAGACTAAGGAACAGTATAAGGATTTGGACATCGAAATTTTTCCTGCTATTTACGTAAACACCATTAACTATAATTCCATATGTGATTTAAAACAGTTTTCGGACTAGAAATACATGTCCATATTTAACGGTTTAAAAATTAGTCTTTCGATCACTATTACAGTTGACAACCTGTATACATTTAATGCATTTATAGTGTGTCTCTATATTATCATATTAAATGATAATATACCACTTATAATTTTGACCAAATGTATAAACCTTCATTTTGAAAGTCCCTTTTTTTTATTGCTTATTCTCAATATTTCGAAAGACGACTAAATGCAGTTGCAATGTCCTACAGGATCAGTGCAGCAATCTTCTGAATATGAATCGTTGCTGATGCCAGAAAATGGTTGTAGTGTTAGCCTTGATCGCAGCATTTTTAGTTCTCTTGTATGTTACTTGAACAATTATTCGCAAAAGTCTGTTGTTAGAATGGCAAATGAATTTCTTTATGTTTGAAACAATATAATTAAGTTTAGATCAAGATATCTAATAATTCTTGAAATAGGATTTCCCTGATTGGTAATGAATGTAAAATTATAAAGCTCTTCATGCAAAATTTGTTTTATTGGACTTTTCCTATGAGTTATTTGATAATAATGAGCTACAGCTTTATCAATTTTAAAACAGTAGCAAGGTAAAGGCTGAATAATTGCATTCAACAGGAATTTTCTGATACAATGGAATGTTTCAACATGCATTTTCACAATATTCCCATTCATGTCCAACAATCCGATTCAAAGTTTAAACTAATCAAAACTGTAAACAAACACAGTCCAGGTCAAATTATATTTGCGAATAGAAAACTGGAATAACTTCGTGTTGTCTGAGTTAAACATATTTCGCATTACGTATTTTGCGGTAACATACTAAGCCGAAAACATAAATTTATTTGGAATGTCAAATTATTTCACATGTAGCATTTAATAAATTATAATATAATTGACTTTTTCTCTTAGCTGAAAAAGTAAATGATAATAAATGCTTCCGCAATGAATATTTATTTCAAAGATATTATCAAATGTTTCCTGATTTTCATAAATAATTAGTTTAATTCCTACTTTACAGTCTGCATATATATAATATTCGATATTTAGTTTGTTCAGCTTTTCCTTTTTATACACTTCAATTAATAGATTAAAAATCGTTTGTATTGAAAAAGCATGAAATATAATTATTTATTTTCTTTCGAATGACTTCACAATATTGGATTATGGTGTTACAAATATTACAGAAAACTGTTTAAAACTGCGGACCGTCTTTCATTTTGTCTTTGTATTTTCTCGATTATTTTAATAAATTATTAGATTTGAAACATCTAAGAAATATTTTCTTAGATTTAAGTTGAAGAAGAAAGTTTCAGGAATTTTTATGAGTAAAAAGTTGTGCGGAAGGAAGCTAATCATACTATAATCATTTTAAATAAATATAAATTAACAAATTTGAAATTTAAATAAGTATGCAAAATTATATATTGTATGAATCACTCCTTAATGAGAAACAAAATAAATCCAATCCATCGAAAGTGTTATAAATCAGGAACAGTGCATATTGTGAAATTGTTGAGTCTTATTTTAACGTCATACATTGATTGTGACAATGTAAGAAAGAATTTTATCTAACATATTAACCAACGTTCAGAAAATATAAATGAATTCATAATTTTATTAAGTTGATAATAAATAAAATTTGTGATTCAAAATTTTTTTTCTAAACTTAAGACAGGTCCATGGAATTAAAATTTATGGTAGGTTTATTTATATTATGGAGTGAACTGAAATGGATTGTCATTCCTTAGCATTATCTTAAATTTTATATGAGAATTATTTTTGATTGATTCTCCAAGAATATCCAATAGATATCACATGCACAGATACCAAAACTCGGGATTCTTGGAGAAAGAACTTCCCATTCTCTTTGAATTCTTTTAGGAAGCTGCAGCAGTAACTGGATATATGTCAAAAATTCTCAATTGATTGACACTCAAATGTCTAAACTGTCAGTTCAGGATTAAGACTATTTTCTACAGAATCGAGATTATTTTCTACAGTTTCAGCATAAATTTTCTTCAAAAATTTAACTTTATCCTAGATCTGGAGAAGAAAGACATGAGAACAAGAGGACCAGGAATTCCTTTATTTTCAGTAAGTATGCAACATTCAGAGTTGAGCTCTTCATTTCTATACGATCGGATTGTGATACCAGCAAGACCAGTATTTTTTATCCTATGAGTTCCTGAAAATTCTGGACAAATCAAATCTATTGTAACGGATTTTCTTAACCGTGTCTTCCAGTAAGGAGCTCTTCGGGCTGATACTCGTTGATCTGAAAAGAGATACAATTTCCGTCCGAGTTCTGAATTTAGACAAAGAGGCTGTTATTGTGACATGTGAACCAATACTGGATTTCGTGAAGAGCTGTGTCTGACATGCAATATCTTCCTCTGATCGTGGAGAATATTGAAGAAATTAGAGAGGATCAGCAAACAGGAGTACGAAAATCAATTAAAGAATTTCAGAACTTGTTATCCATTCGTCTCACATGATGACCATATACATAAATCAAGCTACATCCAATAAGTTTGTTTCTTACAACGAAAGAAGAAGCTAAGTGCTTAATAAAGGAAGTCTTGAACAATGAAGCAATCGAGGAATCATCAGGACAATCCCTATTTTACTGCTTAAGAAATTTAGGTCTACACGATTCTGTGTTAACTAAACAGAATAAAAGAAATAACGAAATTGACAGTTACTTTCTACGTCGACACCCTAGAGGCGAAGAAGGTTAAACAATGAAGTTAATAGTAAATTGTTATGAATCTGAAATATATGTTGTTATTCCAAACTTTTTCTCGGTATTTAAAAAGTATTTGGAACTCTATGTACGGAATCTTTGAGAGAGTACATCCATATTTTCAAACGATTTCAAAATCATATTTTTGAAGTTTTGGACTCAGTGAACTATCATGCCTTCATGTTCCTTAAAATGCAAAAGCCAACACAAGGAAGCGTGATCAGTACTAAGGAAAAATTTATGTTTAGAGGTAGTGACGGAAATAGTCTATAGATTGTAAGTGTTTTATGTATTTTCTTACGTATTTTTTTTTAATAATTTATCTCAAGTTTATCCAAGCTCTTGCTGAAGTAAGCTATGATATGTTCTGCATTTTGAATAATCTCCGGAAGCATGGCAGCATATTCCTTCATTGCTAGCATGCGTAAGGAATCCCTGTAAATCTACCCTTTGACAGTGGTATTAACGTGGCAAGTAAACAGTTTAAAAATTTTTTAACAATAGAAAAGTAGTAATTAATGGCAAATAAAACTTGTCATCCATAACTTAGGCAAAATAAATGCAGGACGAGTCTCAGGCATCAAATTTACCCAAATGTTACAAATTAGATTAAGTAATAAGTTAATAATATTATGCAATTTCTTTTTTCCGGAAGAAAGGCAGATTTTTTAAGTAGGCTTTTTCAGCAATTTTTCTGATCGATTTTTTTTTCAGTTAATTATCAAATTAAATGTTTAAGTTTTTTTTACTGAATTCAGTAAATAAAATTGTTCTGTTATCAGTAGTCTTAACTTTAAAAGGACCCATATATCAATAACTTTTAAATGATCCATACCAGATATTCTCATAGTAGTAGATTTCTATCTACTTTTAGTTAGTAAATTAGTTCGAGTTTCAGTGATATTTCTTACAATCTTTTTGCTGGTTTTCGATGCATTTTGTATGTAGATGAATTTTGACAACTGTAGTAAATGAAAATTCAAATAATTAAAACTGACTGTCTCTTTAATCTTAATAGGTACATAAAACATGGCAAGTTAAGTAGACGCCAATTTCACAGTAACCATAAAATTCTTCTGAGTTTGAACATTATAACTAGATTATTTTTTTTTCTTTTTTATAATTAAATTATAGCAAAATGTTCAATAGACGGTTACCTTTAAACAGGTTATCTTAAACTACTTACTTGTTAAAATGCAAAAATAACTTTAAAAATATGTAGAAGTTTCATCGCTACAACTGATCGTCTAACTCTATAGTTTAAAGCTAATATATGGATAAAAATTCAGTATCAAAGCTGTTCTTTTGCTATTTACCAATATTTAAGTGTGGTTTCATTGTTAAGTAATGAACATTTTATTAATTTTATTACAGTCTAATTAAGAGAGACATTGATCATAAAGGCATTCTAATTTTGAGAGACTGTCCCTTATCTTAATAGTAGACGGACAGTCCCTCAGTAAAGAGGCAGTTATTTAATCTTAGAAATTACTTCTTCTTCTTTCAAATATATTATGAAGATATTGCGTGCATGGACTTGAAACAACAATAAATTTAATAATTTTTCACTATGACTCCATAAGTACGTAATTAAAGACTTAAAAATTAATATATCGTATTATTGATGGAAATCTTTGGCAAATTAATTGTTACGAATGCTTCTTGTACTTTTTTAACTTAAGAGAAAAATTATTAACGAAATATCCTTATACACTATTTCAAGATAGAATAAAACTGCACATCATTTTAAGCAACTAATTGCAAAGTACGAAAAATTTAAATTAACTCTGCTCGACTACAATACGCTATAAACTAGAACATAATACTTAATGGTCGAACATTGAGCTTTTAAGGACTGAACTGACTGGTCCTAAACACACTAAATACGAGTGTTATTTTATACTCTTAACTTACTGATAGAAAAGGCATTAGTTAACATCCTTTATAAAAAAATAAATCATGAACCTCCTACACCTCAGTTTCTTCAGTTTAAGAGTTACGACAATCTCTAACATTTTAGAAATGTTATATTAAAAATGTCTCCTTTTCCAACATTTTGTATCAGCAGAATTTCCTTTTTGCTCATAATTTCAAATATTTCCGATCCATATATAAAAACAATATATTGTCGCTAGTACAGACGAAATTTATTTTGAAAATACTCCTATAACTTCGACATATGTAACATCGCTTTCGTCGTTTTCATCACTATCTTTGTTTGAACTAGACGTATCAGAATGTTTTCTATATCTTTCCGGATAGCTTGTTTTCATGTAGTTCTTTTTTAATATTTTCTTTTCAAATATATTATGAACGTTCGTTTGATTTTTAAACTCCATTTTCGAATGTCTGTACATTTTCTTTCCCTTTGTTCCTTTTCTCCTCCTTAATTCAGCAGTTTTTCAATATTATCAGTACAACAATAGTATGAAGTATTTATAGCATGATTAGTATGAAGTAAAACTGAAATTTATAACACATATTAACATAAATTTGAAGAGACTGGGTAATATAAGGAGCTATTAAATATAGTACATACTGTATTCGTATCAGTTACCTCATATCTGCATCGGACATTAAATGATTGGACTCCTGTTAGAAATTTTCAAACTAATCGCCACAAATGAAGCTAAATAGAATCTACTTAGAATAATCTTTAAAGAGTAATCATTATGTTTAATGTAATGAAATCATTTCTGTCATCAAAATTTCTACTCATCAATCCCAAATAGGTAGATAATGAATTTCTTTCTTCTGTCCAACTCTTGAATTATTAGCAATCTAACAGTTATTTTGCAAGGAAGATAAATTCCTTGTTCCGATATGCGGTTTGAAAGTTCACATTATCCAAACTGTTTATATTATTTAAAATATATTTTTAAAAACCCGTACAGATACCTATGCACCCAACTGTTCTGCTTCATTTTAATGGAAAAAAAGATTTTTTTTTTCCAAAATCGGAATTTATTTATACATATTTTATTATTCATAACGAAAACAAATTTTATCGCCCGATAAATGTAGCATTTCCCTTAGAATTTCAAGTTGTTTTCTCCGTATTCTCCTAATTAATTCATTTCTCCGTATTTCAGCAGTGTTCTCCGAAATTCCGAATAGTGCTCTTTTTTCGGCGATACTGAGAAGAACTTGAATAAATACCAATACTTATTAGTCGCCATTTTTTTAAAATAATGCTGAGCATCTCGAAATATTCTTAGAATAGAATAAAAATATTTACATTATACGCATTCCTTTTTTACATTTTGATATTTTTCTAATTCACTCTATTATTGATTTCTAACATGTAAATTTACATATATTAATAACGACAATTCATAATAATTTTTACAAAAGCTTTCAAATAAACGAGAAAGTATAACTTTTTAGAAAAACGGCCTTGATTTGAAGGTTATCATGAGAATGGCATTCCCCACATGTCGTTCGTAACAAAGAATTCGTCTTTTTGAGACTCCCTTCTCCCCCCCTTCCCCCAAGTAATCTCTGCGATATATTTTGTTGCAAAAACTTCGATACTTCATTCGATTCTTCATGACGATTAATCTAAAAAAATTCCAAACTTTTTTTTTTTTTTGCTTTCTGCTTTTTTTTTTTTTTTTTTGTATATCAAATATACGAAATATTTTGATCGTCAAAAAATTTAAACAAAAGAAATTTTGATGGATCATCGCATTTCAAAATCCGAAGAAGGAATTTTTTAAATTCTGCCTGTCTCTCTGTGAATAGCATAACTCAAAACCTCTTTGTGTTTGATGGCTGAAATTTGGTATATAATCTAATCATCATATTTGTAGATTTCTATCAAATTTTGAACGAAATCTTAAGCTACATTTAAAAGTAATATGTTTGGTCGACTATCCGTGTTCAATTACGCTAACTACAAGAAAGCTGGTTAAATAAAAATTGATGCACAAATTTAACTTCTACAGTGTATTTTCTGACAAAATTTTGAGCGAAATTTGTCGAAAGGTTCTCCATCCATTGCTCGGTATTTTAGCTTACATGTAAATGCAATAGTTCAACAATGCAAATGACATAAATAAATGAGATTTGGTATGGGATATTTTAACTACAATTGAAACTCTGTGACAAATTTTGGTTTCACTTGATTGGACAAAAAGGCTCCCGAAATATAAATATTATCCCAAATATTCAATTTTCGAGTACCTGTGAATTAACTGCATACCAGGATAGAATCGAGGAAAAAATCGCAGATCATACCACAAATTCAATTAAAATTCTGAATTTACTCCAAAGATATATCTTAAATATTGATATCAAATGCTATACAAATATTTGCGGTCTTACCGAAGGTAAAAAATTTTATGGGGATGGAGGGGTATTCGATACTATTTCGTGGACACCACTCCTGCTGGTTGTAATGACAAGAGCGTGTCTACTTCTTAAAAAAACAAATATCTCAAATAAAACACGGCACTCAAACTTTTCTTTTAAATTATCTATTCCAAATCGAAGCAAAAGCGTAACCAACCTTCTCCCTCCGCCACACAAGCTGTTCTAAAACATATCATTACTAAAAACAATAACTATTAACGGCGGTGACGAATCTCGCCAATCGTTTCCGCAGACGTCGCCAATGGCGGCCAAACATCACACAGGTTTTCATTTATTTTGAGATTTTGTTATTTTTCCTAATGTACTTTCTAGGAACGCACAAAATCAAAGAATCAAAAGTTTCATTCAATCTTTGTATGAAAACCATGAGCTTGTGAAGTAATGAAATGCTTTATTTAATTATTCAGTATTGAGGTTGCTCGCAACTCTTTCATTAGGGAATAAATTTTCATTATGACGAAATTTTCCAGGTTATGGCAATAATTGAGAAATATAGTGTCAGTCAATTAGTCAGTTTTATCTTAAAAGCAGTTGTTTAAAAAGCATAATAATTGAATGGATATTCAAGCAAATTGTATTCAGAATTTTTCAAATGTGTCGATAAATTTCAGTTCTGAGCCCAAAAAATATGCAAACTTACAAGAAAATCGTTATTATTTCAGAAACTAATATAAATAGCAAAATTGGTAATCAGTTTGAAATATGAATGCTGTCGTAGTCAATAAGTGAAATACATTTATTTTATCTCATAAATTAATATATTGAAAACTTCTTGTGACACTTTATCAGATTTTATTGTGATGAAATAAATTATTTTAAAATGGTAATTACAATTAAATGGCTATTTTTAAACGGTCATGAAGTGCATGAGAAAGAAAAGATTGTGATTGTTCATGACGCTTTTCCAAATTTGAATCCCGGGCAGCAGTTTAATCTCAAATCGAATAGCATATATATTTATTGCTTATGACTTTTTGAGGAAAGTTATATTTTTAAAAAATCTTTTTTGATATATAATCTTACGATCATTTTGTATATATTCCGACTGAAATTAATAATGATTCGGTTACAATAGAAAGATTTAACCCTAGCTTCAGACACGTGAAATCTTTGCGAGCTTTTCTCCTTCAAAACAGCAAGCCCGAGATATCTTGGGTGGAAAAAGTCGCTTAAAAACGCGAGTGCAAGATTTTCTTGTTGCCGAATTTCCTCTTCCCCCAAATGTCCAGTTGCAGATATAATGAGCGAGAGTATCTGCTATCATTTGAAAGTCAGGGATTGAGTAACCGTCAGTGGAACCTATTTTGCAACTCATGATATATTAAGCAGTGTATTCTGAGTCGTTATTATTTAGATTTGGAGAATAATTGCATACACAAAGTAAGTTTTAATCAGTGAGGATAAAATCTAACGCATGAAAAAGTAAACCTCACATTACATATATGCCAATTATAATTAGCCTAATATATAGAATTTAAAACTTTTTAACTTAAAAAATACAGGCTTTAAAACTTAAAAAATACAGATAAATAAAAAAAATCAAATAATAAGGATATATAAAAATTATCTCTTATATAGATTACTTTTATTTAAAAATATGAAGTTAAATTTCTTTCTCAATTTAAGATTTCATAAAATGCACTAAGCACACAACATTTACTTAACGCACGAGTTTATTTATATATTTTTTAATAAAATTAGTTTCATAGTTTTCATTGATTAGTGTATTTAAAAAAAAATAATCTATAAAATAACTATAACCAGTATGAACTGATTTATTCTGAAAAGATTATTATTGATTTTATTACTTTTTTATAACGTAATGATCAGTATATGCAAAATTAAATGTCTGCTTGTTTATTTGAACCTTATATAATTTCACACTTCTTTACAAATTCAAACACAATTTGGCGAAAATCTTTTCAGTAATTGGAATTTTTTTTTTCTTTGAAACTGTATTTCTTTGAAATTTTGGGAGTTATATATGAAATAATATATAATAATCCGTAAGATAAAAAAAAAAAAAACGAAATATCTGAATGCCGAGATTTTCATTCGAACTGAAAGCCAACTAGAAACATTTCCGCTGTTTGCGTTCAAGTTCCCAATTAACCTTGTCATACATGTATATTTCAAATAACTACACCAAATTTTAAGCTATTTCAAAGTTTTACATAAACTAGATTGTTTTTTTTTTTTTTTTTTTTGAAATCGCGAACAGCATTTCCTATTGGAGACCACGGTGATCTGCCAAAAAATAAGCCTTCCGCTGCCTTACTTTAAATGAGTCCAATTAGACTGAATCTTTTCACTCGGGTATAATTTTATTAACTATTTAGAATTATAAGATATTTAAAAATGCCTTATCAATTTGAAGAATTTCATCGAAAATCAGTTTTTCGAAGGGAAAGAACGCCGCGATATCTGTTGAAATACAGGCGTTCTTTTATCTCCACTTCCTTTGAGTGCAAAAAGACTGAAAAATTTCATATAAATATATTTTAATGAAATATGGCTAATGATAAGCTATTTCAAATATTCACATCATTTTGAATTATTTTATCAAAAAGAGAATTTTTAATGAGATTATTTCGAAATATAAGTCTTCCTCTGTCTTCCTTTCTATAGGTTCAATAGGAGAATGTTATCAGTTATGTATATTCTAATTAATTAGATCGAATTATAAGCAATTTTACACTACAATATTGTATCTATAAGGGAGTTTTCGATAAGAACCCTGTGCACAAGGTATTAAGTAAGTGAGGATCATAACTACACCTAATATAGCTGCGTGTAACATTTCGGTATCGATGCCACTAACGGACAATTAGATGGCATCTTTCAGTTCCATCAAAGTGGCAGGAGAGTCCAGGTAGACACGAGACATCAGGTATCCCCACAACCAAAAGTCCGTTGGAGAAAGATCTGGCTATCGTGAGGGCCACTCATTCTTACATCCTCTGCTTATCACTCTGTCTCAGTGAATGTGTCTAGGAGGAACGTCTTAACGGAACTAGCAACGTGGGGCGAGGCACCATCCTGCATGAAGGTGACGGAAGATAATGCACGTCTTTACTACAAAGCAGGTATAACGTGGTCTCGCAAAAGCCTAGGTTAACGTTCTGCAGTGACGGAACAGCGTTTCCAACCGGATACAGGGCAACACTCTTCAAAAAAAGGGCCTAGAATGAAGGACGCAGTGAAACCGCACCAAACAGTAACATGTGGAGAATGTAGTGGTTTGGTCGTGTACCCACGAGGGTTTGATGCTGCCCAGGTACGACTGTTTTGCGTACTGATGTCACCATGCAATGAAAAGTGGGCTGTATCTGTCCACATGATGTTCAGTAACCATTGTGGGTCACGTTCCATTTGTATGAGCACCCATGTTGCAAAGGCTTATCTTTTCTCGCAATCTGCTGGCAACAACTGGTGAAATGCCTTGTAAGGATGCAGCTTCAAGATTTCGTGCAGAATGCGTGCAATCGACATTTCCGTAATTCCTGTTATTTTACCTGCTTCACGCGCACTGGAACTCCCCGTTGAAGTCTCAGCTGCCGAATTTCTCATGACCCTTTTACAACAGGGACGCGGTCAGCGCTGACGGATGGTCTGCCACTTAGTGGGCGATCCTCTTATCTTCCCGTTTCCTCAAAACGGCAAACTAAATTCAATATCCCTTTCAATGAAATTGAGTTTTTCTTCGCCTTAATTCCTTTCACCGTCCGTAACTGTCGCAATGCTTTAGTCGCGGATTCACCGTTCTTATAGAACAGTTTCACCACTAATGCTCGATCCGGCAATGATAGCATGCTACTGGCGTCGAATGGCAGATCCATTTCCAGCCTTGTGTTTTATAGCTATACTGATTTGCATAAACAGTCTCGGTATGACGTGTGAGCACCATCTATCGGTCATTTTTAAATACATTTTTTTAAATGGAAATAACAAAATCCAAAGGCTCTCTGAACATATTCCTGCAAACTGCAATTTTTTCAAGCTTTACTTTTTTTATTATGATTTTTTGAAGTTTGCACGAATTTATTCTGCACCCGGTATATATATATATATATATATACATAGCCTGCAATTCTCCACTGTCTCCTCTCTTTAGATGTATCCAACTGGCGACTCACTATTACGTGACTGGCTATTTTACACACAACTGCAGTAGCAGTAATTCTTATTGCTAAGGGTTATTTTTTTTATATAGCAACGATCATTTTTATGTAGGCGAAACATTAATAAAATAGATTTGGAAACCAAGTGGTACAATCTGTTGCGCACTATTATACGATATTATAAAATATTATTCAATATTCAACAATATTATAAATTATTGCGAATATTGCTAAATATCATACAATAATGTACAATAAATATGTACGACTAGGGAATAGTTTCCAACTGCACTAAAACGTCTAGAAAGCAATACTTTGAAGTTCCTTATTCTATAGAACTAATCGAACCGATTTTAAGGATGAAACTAATCTAATACTTAAAAAATAACTGGATACTACCATTGTTGTTATTTCATGAGCAGCCTGAATTTTTCCTTCCGGTTTAATCTCCAACGGACAAGAATACTGTAGCTTATAAAAGCAAACTGACTTTTTATTTTTGATGGCGCATTTAAGAGTTATGGAACGTAATTCTGCAATTTTCTTTTAAATTTGTTTTTTGAGAAAATGTCTATTTATCAGAGTGAATACATATTGGAGGCTATTCGCTATGTAAAACAATTAAAGCTGAGGGAAACAAAAAAAACTATATTGCATCAATTTAATCCACGAAACTTCGGCTCCTTTCTCTCACACACATCATTCCTTATTTTCTTGAGAAAGCTAATTATCAATCCCCAAAGGAATGCAAGGTCAAGCAAGTGCATCGAGATAAGCCCGAATGATTCTGAGTTCTCCACTTAAATTAATCCTTTCATTTGGATAATGCTTTTTTAAGCCTAAAATATCTCATGCATGTTTTCAACATTCATCTTGGAACTCATATCATGCTATGACTCTTTCATACTAGAAAAATGCATTATGCATGACTAATTTTTATATTATAATAACGAAACAAAACTCAAGGAAGTTTATTTTTGTTTCATAATTTTATTTATTGAAACATTTTGCTCCTATATATGGCATAAAATAATTTTATAACGCTTTTTAAAAACTTTTAGCTCCTTGATATACATATTACCTCTAACAATTAATTATGTATCTTATTCTAATTCTTGAATACATTCTTGAATACATTAAATACATTAAACACATTATACATTAAATACATTACATACTTGAATACATTAAAAACAAAGAAATAACACATATTTGAGTTAAATAATGGAAGTTAAGCAACTTTTTTTCTGTTATGTGAATTAAATTAAAAATTAATTTAAAATTAAATTAAAAGTTTAAATACTTGGAAATGTTGATTAGATTTCTTAATGTATGTCAAGAAAGTAAAACAATCAATTCATTGTTACATGATACATAAATTTTTTATTTCTTTTAATTTTGAAATCTGTTACTAATCTTTAATTGCTCCTTGTAACATTCCACTACAACACATCGTTAATTGAAATTTTTTTTAACCATGTGGCCCTGAGAAAACTAGAATTCATTTTAATGTTTAGAATTGAAGCTTAAAATACAGTATTCTGGAATAAATATAGAAAAATTCTATAAATTTTCGGTTAAAAATATGCAACATTTTCTAAATTTTCAAATTTTTTGCAAAATTTTCTAAATTTTCAAATTTTTTGCAAAATTTTCAAAAACTAGAATTCACTTCAATGTTTAGAATTGAAGCTTAAAATGCAGTATTCTGGAATAAATATGGAAAAATTCTTTAAATGTTCGGTTAAAAATTTGCAAAAATTTCTAGTTGTTAAAAAATAATAACAAAAATAACACGATTATTAAAAAATAATGTCTTCTTATATATTTTGGGACAGTAATGGATGAAATTTATGGTATTCATGGTATAATTTCTTTAAAAAAAATCTAATCAAATATGTTTAACATGTAATCAAGCGCATTTTGTTAAATTAACATAAACTGTTTATTATGAATGGAACCAGAGCAGATATTAACTCAAAGTTAACACATAGAGACGAATAATCACAGTACTAGAAAAAGCTTCGTGTTATGCTTATATTATTAACAAAAGGATCGCATAGACTTTTCCTGATTACAAAACGTTAGCATGAAATAATCATTGGTGATAATAGTTTTAAACTGCTGTTATGCATAACTATGCTCTTAAAATTTATTTCACCACTTAATAAATGGTGCAAGTAATCCTGGCATATCATAGTGAATAAAAATACAATTTTCAACGACATTAAGTTCATTAAAGAAAAAGCCCAATACATTTTATAATTCCGTTATATGAAATTAGCTATTTCTGTTCAAGAGGATGCATGTTTGTTACATCTTTGCATGTTTGTTACACCATTTCGTGTGGCACTGAAAATGGACAATAAGTCATTGAAAGTTAGGACAATTCATGCTGTATCTGGTGTTATATAACACATGGAGGGTAACGTATAATGAGAACTAGAATACTTTACTTTACGCACATTGGAATTCGTTAAGCTAATTGGCATAATTTCAAATGCAATTATTAAATTTATAATTTACAAAAATAAATACGTGCAGATTTATAATAAAGTTTGTGAAACAAAATTTTGTAATCTGGACAAGACTTTATACTCACTTTTTTTTTTTTGAAAAAATATGAACCTGAAAAACTTTTCATAAATATTTATATAACATATATTGCTTAATATTTATAACACAGAACATTTTAGAAATTTAAACCAATGCCTATTATTTTAATATGGAGCATAATATTGTCCGTTTTATATACGATTTTTTCCTGTATATTTAAATAAAGCAGTAACGTATCATCTTAAAATTTATTTAGATTAATCAACAGATAGAAGAAAATTCTCCAATTACAAAACAATTCTTTCACCACATGTTAAGAGCCAAACTCTTACCAACTATTCAGACCTCCCATTTCCTAAACTGCTTTCAAAATACCCAATCTATAAATGCTCACAGCTGTGTTTAATATGTTGCATTCATTAGCAATTCTACTGATAACTGGAGGGAGATTGCGAAACCGCAAAATTAAGTCAGTAAATTACATTATAAACTGATTGGTACATTGTACTAATGACTAAGTTTAAGAATGAATTCAGTTTTAAAATTCCATTTTCGCCCTTTATCAAATAATTTATTGACACAAGTAATGACATTTATTTTCTGCTTCTATTTGACGTCTTCAAGTACATGAATAAAGACAAATGTTTTGTGTTAATTAATTATCTTATTTCAAAAGAAATGAAACGAGTACAACATTTTTTCTCCAAATGTATATAATGTGCAGTTTTGAATTTCATTGAGTAATTAACATTCTTTTTATTTTTTAGAACCAAGAATATTTCCTCTTTATTTTCTTCAAATAAGGATGATCTATCTTTATTTTCTTAGAATCGAGAATAATCCTTCTTTATTTTCTTAGAATCAAGAATAACACTTTATCAATATATTTTGGATCACAAGTTTATCCTTCTTGTTTTTCTTCTGACTCTCTAAATATGTTTCGACAGTTAGAAAGGGGATCTATATTTTACCCTTGGACATTTTCTCAATTAACAGACAAGTGTCAAGACAAACGATTTTATATTGCTATAACAAGGTATGCGAGTTTTAATTTGAGAATCTTAAAACAGAAATTAAATTTAGCTGGTTTTCGTTAAGTTTTAAAAAATAACCATTTGGTATTTTGCAGGCAAATCTCAATACATATAACAACAGTATGTACGAATAATGAATCAAATCATTTTTCGATTGGGACTGTATTAAGGTATTGAAATTTTTTATTTATATAAAATAGACTCAAATAATCTTGCACAAGATTATATCATGGTCACATTTTATCACAAAGAATTTTTAACCAAAGATCATTATAAAAGATAAAAGTCAGCTTGGTGAACAGCATCTTTAAATGCATATTTACTTATAATATGAAAAGAAAGAAATAAAATGCTAGTGTTAAATGTTTTAATAAAAATTTTTGAAAGATCAATTATTAATACGATAAGATATTAATACTGTCATAAAGTGGGATAATATATTTCAAGACATTGTGACGTATGTTCTTTTCATTTTTTATTATTATTATTATTTGTTTTAAACCGGCTTTCCTAAAGGAAATATATTATTGCGTGAAAAATGCGTCATAAATCGTTGCCTCTTTGCAGTTCAGTCATGACATTTGCATTTGCGTTGTATGTCCATTGTAAGTAATCTAGGGATAATTTTTGCAAGATTGTTTTATTACGAAAACTGTTTAGGGGACGGTGTGCTCTATTAGGCGTTATATATATATATATATATATATATATATATATATATATTAATATGTATATATATTTTTTAATTTTTAATGAATATTTCAAGCAAGCAAGGTATTTCAAGCAAGAAATTTTTTCAAATTATTTTTTTTTCTCATTATCCTACAAACATTTCTGGAAAAAAAAATGCTATGATTTGGCAATTTCAATGGGAATTTAATATTTTAAAAATATTTTGATGCACGAACATTAAATTTTCATAAGAATTTTGTGTTTTTCTAAACTAAAATTGATTGTTATCTGTCTAAAGGAAATTGAAACATAAAAAGCATAACGTGCATTCAATGTAATGTAACGTGCATTCTTGTAATATTTTTTTTTCAAAAAAGTATTGATTTTATGCCATTTCCTCAAAAATGAATACTCCCAGGGTATTTTAAATATATTTAAATCAAATTGGAATACAGCTGTTTTAAAAAAGTTATAAAATTATATTTATTCCATTAAGCCCTTCAAATATTTGTTTCATTTAAAATATATTTTGTAATGCTATTTTAGTTGAATATAAGCATATATTTTAGAGATGAAATAATAAAAAAGAAACTTCTTAATTTCGTCATGTTTTGCTAATTTGAAAGTTGTCTGCAAAATATGGATTTTACATCTTGAAGAAGGGGACCATATTCAACAGTTTACCCTGAATCGAAGGTCCTTGTGATTGAATGTTTGATGCGTTCGAATCAAACGTGCTACAATTGTTTATTTTGTGTCTTTTCAGCGTATTTTTTCATGTGGCCTATTCCTCATGTCCTGAATAGTAATCTCAACAAGTTTGGAGCATTGGCGCTGAGTAGTTCGCTGTTTAGAGAGCTCAGAGGGTGTTTTAATTTGGATAATATTGTACATCGATCAACATATTTTAATATGTTGATCGATACTTCAAAATATCATGTGCCTGCCTCATTGTGGTGTTGGTTGAAGGGTCTCCCTCAGCATCTTCGTATCCATAGGAATCATCAGCGTTTATTAATTCATTTTACTTATAAAATCCACACTTTTTCAACTTATTCAAAGAAGTGGCAGTGAAAAATTCAATTACCCTGCAGTGTTGCGTGTACTCAGTTTCGGGAAACTTTCATGTCCGTTAATAATTTCAATTTTCTCTTTAAAATTCAAATCGGTTCTTTTTTATCCATTTTGCTATATAATTCATTCACAGGCCATTCAATAGATTCCAAGCTAGATTTGAAACTTAGCTATATACTTAAAATATTCTAGACCGCTTAGTTCAGAAAAAAAAATGTGAACCCTGTCCCATGGAAATGAAAACTTCCAGATGTTTCCTTTCAGATAAAACAAGAAATTCCATGATTGTCCATCGTCAATGCGATCGAAAATGAAGAATCTGCCTATTCTCTACTTCAAATCTGATAGTATTTCAGACTTCTTCAAAACTGATTGTAGTTCAAACTTCTACTTCAAAATTAATAGTATTTCAAACCTCTGCCTCAAATCGATGATGACAAAATTGATAACACCACACTAAACAAATACTTTTGCATTCATTTGAATACGTCTTTTCACCAGCCAATTGTGATAATACAAAACGAATAATACCATTAATTGTGACCACATTAAGAGTTCACTGAATTATGCCCTTTTTCTATGTGAAAGAATGATTCCTAGCAAGAAGGCTCAAGACTATATCTAGGATTTTTTTATTTTCAGTTTTCGTAGGTGTTTCAAATTTTTGTAGATACTACAAAACACAGTTGCGATTTGCAGAACACTTTCATATGTTCTTCAATACTTTAATTGTCATCATATTAGAAATATAGATTTAAATCACGTTTTCATTTTTTATGTCTAATTAAGACTTCTATTCTTTTTCAACTATTAATAGTACTACGGGAAATAACATTTTCTATTTATATTGTTTCCAGAAAGGAGAATAATTCTTTTTTTTCTGCAAGAACTAATTTCGTTTCTACAATATGATCAATTTTACAATACAGAAGGCAGAATTTATTAGTATTTCTCGAACTTTGTTGATATTATCTCAAACAACAAGTAAGAGGAATAGGAGAGGAAACTAAACAAAGTACATTTCAAAACAATTAATTTGAAAATTTAGTTTTTAAATCTCGAAATCAAAGGAGCTCGCAGTATTAACTACCATCATAAAGCCTAACTGGATTTCTCGATGAAAGGCACAAAGAAAAAAAAATACTGAAAGTTATTTCAAAGCTTTCTTCAGATACGAGTGCAATTGTTCTAAAATAGCGGTATTTTATAAACAAAGTGAAATTCAGTATCAAAAATATCGTTCGTTTCCCTATCAGATTCAAACTATGTGTAAGCTATTCAAAAACGCATTGATGTGTATAATTTTTTAAACCTTTAATTTAATTTATTTTTAGCTAGATATTTAGATACTAAAATTTTTTAACTAGATATGACTTGAGGAATCTCACTTTTTCACTAGAAACTGTAAATAAGGTCTTTGCTGTGATGACTTTTCAGATTGTAAGTACAAAAGTATGTATAAGAATTCGATGGCTTTTATGACTGGAATATCAATGATTGAAGGCATCTGCCTAATGTCTCATTCCGAAATGAGGTGCTATATTTTAATTCAAACTATTTTGACTACCAATTTAACAGTGTCATGTCTAATATTACTACATTTATGCCACACGACAAATAATAAAGGGTACTAAAATCGTTATCCTGTAGCTGAAAAGAAATACCGATGTGTGTTGAGATATTTTATTTATTCATTTTGGATTTAAACTTTCGAAGGTACTTGTATGCAACTTTTTAGCGAATAATATAATTTTAGCCATGGCCATTTGTTAAAGAAGCAGCTTCTCTTGCCTTCCTTCGATGTAAATATCGCTCTAAAAGGAATAGAGATCAATCTGTTGCTGATCGTTGTTATATTTGGAAAAAATAAAATTGAACAATGCAATTTCAAACAAATTTAAGTGTAAATGCTCTTAAAGCAGGTTGTAAGTTTTGACGGTATATTACTGATGTTTCTTCATATATATGGATTACTGCATTCTCAGCTCGACATCGAATATCAACACATTCTAAACCATTTCTGGTCTGTAAGTTTGGACATTGGACTCCAAAACCTGTATCATCCTCGTCATATAACGAAGACTCATATTTTTGAAGTTCTTCTTGTAACATACTTTGAAATGATTAATAATTGAGATCCTGATATCAGTAAGCCAAAGTAAGAAATATATTAAATCCATCTGTGCGATTATAAATTCTAATGCAAAGCAGGATATTCAAACGTCCTATATACTAGTATTGTTTGTTCAATATTTATAATGTTCGATATCGGATTATTTTTAGAATTTTTAGCGGACAAAGGATCAATGAAATATAGTTATGGAGAAATTCTGCTATTTTATACATCCAAAATTATTGGATGATGACCAGTTGTTCTATATCCCCTTCTTCTAAAAAGAAAAAAAAAGATTGTAAAATAAAACTAGAATCCAGGTCCCTTTCGTAAATTAAGCTTATCCAGTTAAGACATTTCAGAATTTAGCTACCTGAATAACATGTTATGTCTAATAAGAACTTCACTAATAATACTTACTAGATTTTGGCACTTCGACATTTTACACATCATTTTTCCATATCCGGCTAGATTACTTGGGATATGAAAAAGTAAAAACTTGTTAAGAATCTCAAGCTAGAAGTATTGTTTGATTAACTGGAAATTTAGAAAAGCATTACTGGCTGAAGTGATTAATCTGCTTAGCAAAATTATGTAGGTGCTTAACATATTTTATTTCTTTACAATGATATTTGATGTAATATATAGCCAAAAGGTGAAATTTATAATCGCGCATATATTAAATTTTATATCATTTTTTTAAAAAATAATGTTTATATAATAGAGTTGAGTTTATATAATAATTAGATGTTTTTAACTGTTTTCGTGTGACAGTAGACATTTCCCAAATTAACAACCATAATGTTAATTCTTGATTTTTTTTATCGGTTTTGGTTGATGTTTTATCAATCATCGTGAAAAAAGATAAAAGCAGATAAATAAAATGTAAAAAAAGCAGATTCCACAAATTAATTGATAGATACCGGTTGGAAATATTGAAATCAATTTGGCCTCCAGTAACAACGTTCATTATCTAGCTATTTGGGCAGGACGAATTTCTTAACGAAAAATATAATAAGACACGAACAACAAAATTTTGCTTTAATTATTGCATGCACGTCTCAAAAGAACAGCACGTGTAAAAGAGAGTAAAGACTGTCAACTTCAAGGCAGCAATTAGTGGTAGTTTCTGAAAAATTTATAAATGTATCTCTTCAAAAAAGTATTGGTACATCGCATTATTTTCATTCTCTTCCGATTATTTCTTTTTTTTTCATTTTTGTGTGATATAACCTCACCTAAAGCAGAAATATGTAAATTCAATCACAATAATTTTGCTATTATATATAGTATAATGCTTATTATTGACAACTTCAAACGTTGTTTGTAACGTTTATTGAGTAGTTGATAAGTAGAACAGAGTTACCAAGAAATGCATGGTGTATTTTTAATGTGTATGTGTGTTTATTGAATATCAATGGTTATATGCAAAGATTTTAATCTAACTATCTGGGAAGGAATTGTTAAATAAATTATTCATACACATTTTTCCCCAATTACTTTAAGGTTGGGTTAACTCAATCTTACATAAAAACTTTGACCAGCAGTATAACTGAGCGCAGTTCTGTAGCAACATTAATGCCAGATGACAAATTTAAGGCAATGGCCCTGACATCTTAATATTGTTATTCAAAAGAGAGATAAACTTAGTTTGAATTTTCTGATTCAATCAAAATCAACTTCGAATTTACTGAAAAGGTAATATTGGGCGAAATTCACAATTTAAAAACATGCTCAGAATCTAAGGAACATACATCAGCCAACAACTCCAAATACCACATCAGAGAGTATAAAAATCAATCTGTAACAGACAGTTAGAAGGATATGAAAAAATCACAAGCATTATCCCCTTGAGTTTTACTTTCTCGTATATTACTTCAAAGTATTGTCAAAAAAATAGAACTCGAAATTTTGACGAATCTCAACGTTTCAGATCTTCCCGAATTCGAAAACCGTATTTTTGCCATTATATCTGATTCTTTGGCCTTCCGTTGTATGATTGTGACAAAGATAACACAAAAACTCATTGATCTGGAATGAAGAAATTTTGTTTACAGTTTTTATAATATTTGTAAATTTCTATCAAATTCTGGACAAAATCTATTGTTAGTCTGTCTGTCTAGCCTTTAAATATAAGGTGACACGATAATTATAAAACGAAGAGAGCTAGGTTGATAAAAGTTGGTGCACAGATTAAACATCTAAAGTATAAATACCTATCAAATTTGGAATTAAATCAGCCATAGGGTTCACTTTGTATCACATGTACTTTCACAAGCATAAACATTCAATAACTCTAAATCTGAATGACTTAAATATATGAAATTTCGTATGTAATTTACAGTTGCATTTAGGTATCAAATGTTTTTTTTTCTTTTTGAAATCACTAGGAAACAACGTGTTCAAAACATTTTTGGCATATACACTAGTGTGCAAAACTTAAGCAACAGGTGTGTTTTTTTCCATAACTTCACGAGAAATCATCTGAGAGACATGAAATTCAGAAATGAGATACAGCATTTTGTTCTGAAAGAATGACGAAAGCAGAGTTGCGCAGAAAGGAATCTAATGCATACAGTATAGAATCAAACAAAAAAAGGCTTTATTGAACCCATAGTATCGTTACACATGATTGTCTGTCCAAGAGGAAGAACAGCAAGCAGATGTTCCTTAGTATGGGATATGCCCTCCCCTTACTGAAATGGTTGCTTCGCACCGTCTCCCCATACTCAGCACCAGATTGTCCGACAGTTCTTGAGGTAAGAGTGCCCATTCCTCAATCAGCATCTGTTTAAGTTGTCGGGTGTTCCCAGGAGGTTACTGGGATGAAACCGTGTCCCGACCTCTCTCCAAATCAACTGGCGTTGGGAATCGCTTGTAAAATCACGGAAAGAGACCGTTTCGGTGGCCCTGGAGTTGTCGTCTGGAGAGGCATTATGATGAGCGGGCGGACTGAGCTGCACGTTTTCGACACAGGTTCTGTAACTGGAGATCGCTATTGTCAGGAGGTAATCCTTCCCCATGTGTGTCTGTTCCGAGGTGCCATTGGATCAGACTTCGTTTTTATGGATGACAATGCACAGCCACCGTCTCCCCATACAGGACTCATGCTGTTGAGGAGCTCCTGGAAAGTGAAGATATCACTCGAATGGATTGGCCGGCATGCTCCCCTGATTTAAATCCGATAGAACATGCGTGGGATGCTTTGGGGAGACGCCTTTCGGCACGATTACATCCTCCTGGGAACACCCGACAACTTAAACAGATGCTGATTGAGGAATGGGCACTCTTACCTCAAGAACTGTCGGACAATCTGGTGCTGAGTATGGGGAGACGGTGCGAAGCAACCATTGCAGTAAGGGGAAGGCATATCCCATACTAAGAAACATCTGCTTGCTGTTCTTCCTCTTGGACAGACAATCATGTGTAACGATACTATGGGTTCAATAAAGTATTTTTTTGTTTGATTCTATACTGTATGCATTGGATTCATTTCTGCACAACTATGCTTTCAGAACAAAATGCTGCATCTCATTTCTGAATTTCATGTCTCTCAGATGATTTCTCGTAAAGTTACGGCAAAAAACATACCGGTTGCTTAAGTTTTGCACACCAGTGTATTTATGTATGTCACCTATCTCATTCGTAACTACTACCGCAATTAGCTCTATCGTACTATACAATTCAACTTTTATTTCACTAGCCATGCGCTTGCTCTAAAGAAGCAGCACACTAGAAAACGATATGTTTCCAAAAATTGTACAAACAGCGTTCCTATCTGACTGCTTCTTAACAATAAACTTTTAAATAATATAGTGGTATGTTCTTCTCGCATTTTATCGTGATCTTTTTATTATTATTATTATTATTTTTTAGTTTTTTGAAGGAAAAATACATTTTTTAAAATTTATTTTACTTACAAAAATTATTCTCATTCCAGCGTTTTCAGCCACACGAAAATTAAACTATATCAATCCGGAACTGATAGTGATGTATTTTTGAAAAAGTAGCAATAATAAAAACATAGACTTCAATTCAAGAATGATCTGTTTAACGAGAATAATTATGTTATTGCAATTTGTTTTATACATACTGATGAGTGTGTTCAAGTTTGCGTTTTGTCAAAATGCAGCAAATCTTTTAAGTTATTGATTATTTGCAAAAAATGAATGCATGTGTTAGATTATTCTGTATTTCGTTCACATAATAAATCTTGCTCTTTACCAGGGTAATAATAATAATCGTGGAAGAAAATCAATGTCCTCATGTGACTGAATGATTTAATAATGACAGAAGTCGGCTTGCTCAAATAAAATTATATTTAAGATTTAATGAGCAACAGTCAGAAACAATTAGATACAACACAATTAGCACATAAAACAATTTAGGCAACTCCTAGCGAAGCTACATTTCGACGACTAAAAGTTGACTACCAGTTTCTCTCTATAGCCGCTAGAGGGCTGTTCTTCCATCTTTTACAAACTTTTATTATTTTCTTGAAATAAGCAAAATCCATTTATTGCTCTAACTTACAAAAAAAGATTCTCATTCCTGCACTCACTTTTTAACAAAATCCTTTTGATAAAATCAGTAAGCCAGTATATACAGGAATAACTATTTTTCAGATGTCTTCATTTCTGAAAATTTTAATTCTTATGCAACATATCCAAAAGATTGATTTTTGTGATTTAATGTTTATCATTTTACATTTTTAGTGTGCAATCAGTATTGCTAAGTAAACCTCTTCTTATTATTTACGGTTTTCCAAGATAAAGGGAATCAATTGTTTTTGCTTGAATTGTGACTTAAAGGTTTACAGGATGGAAACACCATTCTACCAATCATCCATACCGGTTCGTGAGTCGCTTTTCTCATCAGATGAAGGTTCTCAATTACAAGGTCCTTCCCATATTAGACCTAGTATTCATTCAAAAACGTGAGTTTCGTAAAATTAAACTAAACCAAAACAGCAACTCCTTCAATCTGATTATTTTTCAAAATAATTGTAGGTGGAATATAATCAAATATCCCTGCTCTTAATTTCCATTATCTTTCGAAACAGAAATCAGTTAAACAAAAGAAACTGAAATAAAAAAGTGCATGTCATAATAAGTTAACAGAAAATTCATTTCATCAATTTTAAACTCTGACTTGCAAGCTGTCTCTATCGTCACCAAGTACTAGAAGAATCTGCAAAATAAAAGATTCAAATTAAATTTGATAAAAATATATATATTATTTTGTGACGAATAATTCTCGGAAATTATTTACTGGTACACTTCCTGATTTCAACAGTGCATTTTTGGTTCGTCATAAAATATGACTTAACATAAAATGTGAGTTTGAAATTAAATTATTTTAACTTTTTTTTTGAAAACACAGCAGCAATACACTGAAATTTTAAATAGTAAAAGGGCACTTTTAGAATAGTTTTTCTTTTATTACAGTGGATATATCTAGATAGAACACTTACAGACTTTTTCAGATTATTTAAAAAAAAATTAAGTCAAAGGGGAAATTTTCGATAAAATAGCGATATCAGATTGAAATTTTTACTTGGTTTACTCGTTTGACGCTCCATTTCAACAATTCGTATTTTTTCCCCTGTTTACTTGCGCATTGCGAAAATACGAAACATTTTATGTTTTTTAATGTCTGATTTTCAATAGATTTTAACAAGATAATAAATTACTTAAGTAAAGGAACTAGAAGACAGTGTTAATGTTTTGGCATCCTCTGATGTCTAGTAAATAAGAATGCATTTAAATTTCGAAGTCCAATTTTTTATTATTACATTTCTTTCTCTTTGTAAACTTCGTACAAGTGAAAAGAAGTTACACAGTCTCAGATAATATACCGAAAATAAATTTTCGCCTTTTCGGGCTGCCCTTTATATGCACTTAAGGTACGCAATAACAGGGAAAACATTAAATTACATTTAACAGTTTCAACGCACTTTTATTTTTAATTGAATGAGCCTCCCCACTAAAAATAAAATAGCACTTGACTAAGAAATTAATCAATCAATTAAAGTCTAAACAATGCTTGGTCAAATGCATTTCCGCCTGAATTATAACAACACATTTTTATGTATGGATTTTCCGCTTTTTAATCTTGCACATATTAAAACTTTTATTCTCTTTTCTGTGACACAACATTGCTCAATCTTTAATTTTCATAAAATATTATAATAACAAGAACGGCGATTTAAAAAAAGAGTTCATTTGTTAATAGCATTTAACTAAGGCGTTAAACTGCTCCGGCCATTCGTTCAACGTTGAAAGCTTAATCTTTCCAGGATGGCAACATCAGCCTACTTCCAATTCAAAACTCAAAATTCACAATGAGAACATTCTTTGCTCATATCACCAATACCTCAATATTGATTTAATTTTTAATATTTTGCAGCCAACGTAGCCGCTTCATGATCAGTTTTTCTCTTCAAATTGGCAGATTCCAGCTCGATCTTTCTAAGCATTTTTTAAATGATTTTGCTTTACGCCCCGTTACTGTTAAAAAAAGAATTCAGTGTTAAAAACAGAATTGTTTATTGCTAGGCGAGAGATGAAAAATTCCCTTCTATCGAAGGAGGTAAAAAAGACAAAAGCTTTTCATTAGTGTTGGCAAAAAAGATGTGTCTAAAAGTAGAATTAACCAATAATTTCGCCGGCGTCCCGGCCAAGGGATAGCGCGTCTTCCCCGTGATCTGGGCGTCCTTGTTTGTCCCGGTTCCGGCGTGGTTGCTCCTCATTCGTTCCATCTGTGCGATGATAGAATTTGCCCTCTGTTAAAAGGGGCTGTGCAAGCTAATGTGATGCGTGAGTAGCAAAATCGTACTCTTATCCCTAGTTGGCGCAACTGAAAACAAGAGACACTCTATCCCGGCTTAAAAACGCTGAATTTGAAATCAGTGGGCTTGTCCTTGGCAAGTGCCCTCAGAAACAACAGCAAGTAATACTGTTTTAAACTCATTTAATGTTAATAATTTTTTCTTTTTGTCCCTATTCCTTTCCTTTTTTGTCCCTATTTCACCATCAACTGTGTTATAAATACTTGCTGCGACGTAATATTTTTCGTAAACTATTTCAAACAATACTGGCAAAAAAAGTCAAATGTCATGGGTCAGGTGGCTCGTTATCTACCAATCACAAAGCGAATAAAATGTAATGTATACATAACTTTTTATATAATAGAGATGCAATTTTTTTAACCTTAAATTTAATGAAAACAATTTTTAAAAATATACTTTTATTTATATATTAAAATTCAGATTCTTCTACTTCCATGTTTTTAAATTTTAATTTATATTTTGTTATCATAAATACTATGAAATCTTAAAATTAATTTTTTCCGAAGTTAACTATTAATTGGTAGTACGCGGAGAATATAAATTCAATCCATTCAATATATTAATTCATTGATTAATTGAATTTTGACTCAGAGGCAAATTCCATTAATTCGATGGATTAATTCATAATTATGATATAGAAATGTTAAAATACGTATTATCATAAAGAACATACAAATTTAGTAAGTTTCAATATTCTAGAACATGAAATGTGTGAAGATTTGATTCCCAAATTCTACCTTTACAAACAAGAAACAAATTCGGTGATATAAAAGTGCATGATAAAAACGCTTTGATAAAATTATTAGTTTTCATTGTTTTAGGGGGATCCAATTACATCTGTGATTGGCAGCTAATGAGTTAATTAAGAATTTTAATAAAAAAAATCTTTATTTACCCAGTTACTTTTAAAAGTACTTATATTCTCTGACAATTTGAGAATTTGAAAGAGAAAAAGATGAATTAATAAAAAAATTTAATTATAAAATGGAATAAGAAAACATTTGTTGGTAAAAATTTCGATGAAATAATGTGATGTAACGTTCTATCTCTTTTACAGAAGATATTAGTTTTAAAGAAGTTTTTTAAATGAGGAAGCATTAGGATAAAAATGAGATTCCAAACAAGTTTTCAATTTAAAGCAATATTATGAGTTTGTCAGTTTTTTAATTAATGAAAATAATCTTTTTCTTTAACATAAAGCTTCTTAATGGGAATTTAAGTTAAAAAATAATATCTTGGTTCTACGCGAATTATAATTAAAAATATATTAATTTTAAGCAAGGAAAAAATATTATCTGGTAATTATTTTTTTTTACTTTAAAAATAACAGAGGTCTCAACGGCTTAGTCTTCCGCTAATTACCACCTACGCTATTTTTGAGATATTCTAAAAGTAAACTAATGTTTAAAACAATATGTAATACCACTAATAACAAGTAAGACGATTTCTTTCGCAAAGAATATAATATTTGTTTACATGCTAACAAAGGGGCCGCGGTGGACTAGTGGTAAGGTCTCGGCTTCGGAACCGGAGGGTTTTAGTGTTAAGGCACGATTCCGCCGAAGAACCGCCGTGTTAGCGGGTGTGGTGCATGTTAAATTTGTCGGTGCCAAACGTCATCCCGCTTGTGTGGTGGGGAAGTTTTTAGAAGGGGGCGCCAGCTCAAATGGCGTCCTCGTCATCTAATCAAAATTAAAATGTCTGTCCCAAAATAGCCATGATGTTGCTTTAAAACAAAACGTTAATATACCCAAACCATACTAACAAAATAATAATTAGAGAATAAGTAGGATTTTTAACTTGCCTTTACGTATTGGTGTTATATTCCAAAATAACGTTTAAATTTATTTTTATAGTAATATATCGATATTCAGAAAGGTCTGCTAAAGTATTCAAATGCTGCTTAATAAGTTAATCGGATATCGAAATCACAAGACATAGTAAATTGTACAGGTATATGGTAGCATGTACTCAGTCTTTTCTTACAAATAACAGAAAATATAATTAAGGAAACATATAACAGCTGGAGTAATAACTTTGGCAATTCATTTCTAATAATAGCTCGCAAATTCTGACACCGGAAAATACCTCTAACATGTGAAAATTTTATACCAATAGTTTTTACGTCTAGTTGGAAAAAAGAAAGAGAGATTGTGAAGAATCTATTTCCGCCGAAATACACATCAAAGTTCAACAAATAAATCGTACAATGTAATTTGTTCGATTTCAGTGCATATGAAGAAAATTCATTTGATTTATAGTTTCTCGAATATAAAGAATATAAAAAGAAATTTCGACCTCATTATTTTGATGAATTTTGTAGCTCCCAAAGCTCAGAAAACGTATTTTTAGTGTTATGCATATTGTAACAAAATTTATTGCAATAAAGCGCGGACTGAATGGCTCAATGATAGAATGCTATGAAGCACATAAACGACAATTTGCAAGTTCGTATCGGACTAGAGGCAAGTTAAGCTGCCTAAAAATTGCTTTGTTATTGATTTACTTTTTGTTAGTTCTAGAATGTTCATATAACTTCTGAATCTGACAGATTCGAGTCATTTCATCTTGTGGATAAAAACAGATTTAAGGTTTAATCCCTTCAATGAAATCTCAAGTTGAGACTAACGAGCTTTATCTTTGATCTTAGTTAATACACGGTTCATCTACGCAACCTATTAGTTAGATTATGAATAGGATAAGTTGATGAAATTGAGCGCATTGTTTTTTTTAGATCTAAAATTCAAAATTATAAAATAAATTCCGATAATCAGTTGAATATTTAATACAATCTTCTAAGATTGCATACAGATATGATATTAGCAAAAAGGAGTGAGAGGGTGAAAGTTAAAACATTGGTCTTTAAGTTTTAACTGAAACAATAGTAATCTGAAAGAATAAGTTTAAACTAAAAAAATGTAAGTATGGAAAAAAATCAGTAAAATGAGCAGGTTGGTGTAAACATAGTTAAATTAGATCTGAAATCCTTTTTTAAAGTGTAAATTTCGAAAAATATGTTTCATTATTCTTAATTTGAGTGCAAGTTTTGGAGTTTCGCTAAAATACGCGAAATATTGTTGACGATAAGTGATAAAAATCTCAGATTAATATCTGCATTAATTTTGAAAAACTGGATTTCATTAAAAAAACTTTCAGTATATATCGTCAATCAATATTTATCGAAAATTAAACTTAGAGCATTGTTCTTCGATTTCAAATGGTATCATCAGTTAAAAATGGTGAAAAATGAGTTGAATGGTGAAAATTTCCTCTTAATTATTACCACCATTATTTAAAACTTTTCAAGAGACAAAAACTACAAACAAATTTCTTATCCTTTCAAATTTAATGTTTATCTCTTTTTAAAATCGATAATTATTATAGTTTGTAACACCAAAGAGCAATATTTTAAGAATAAATTTATTTTTCTTTTCGTGATTTCTGATTGACTGAAAAATGCTTATAAGTATTTTTCAACAAATCTGCTTATTAACCAAATATTTCTTTTTTCAAAAAATAATGAAGATATCTACCTGAAATAATGGTCAGTTATTATCTTCAATTCTACACGTACTTATGGGGAATTCGAAAAATTTCTCTCAAATTAAAAAAAAAGAAGAAAAAGAAAATATGTTTTTTACAGCTTTTGAAGATTTACTCCAGACCTGTGGCAAAATAAGTTCTATAATACATTTTAAAGGCCTTTTTAATACGTGCATCGTTTTATTTTAAATGGTTCCTCGCATATTGAAATTTTTTTATTTAAATTAAAAATAAAAATGATTTTTCAACCTGCACCCTCACCCCTTCTCTTACCCAAATTAGCCTAACAAGCAAATTTTGAATAGTCAAATCAATATTTTAAGCCAATAAAATTGGTACCATGCATTTTTTCCATGTCGAAGTAAAATACCAGCTGGATTGTAATGAAAATGCCTTTAAAACAAAATGCCTTAAATGTGCTTCTATTTGTAATTAGAAGAAGTGGACACTTGAAAGGCTGATGAGAATTAATTGCTGGTGGGGAGAATATTTTATCTCTCTTATTGAAGGTTTATTACCACGAATATAATGAAAAGCTAAAGAAACGTAGGAATAAGAATAAATGAAAAAACAGCACAATCATTTTAAAGCCATTACTCCCTCGTATTATACAAAATTTTTGTTAACATATTACCTCATAATACTATATGAACAAACTGTTCAATATCCTTTTGTGTTTCTTATACTAATGATAAAGATAAATGTATGTGTGTTGGAGCTCTACAAGCCAGATTGTGTGACCTACTGTTTCCAAATTTGGTGCATGTATACCTTTCAGATAGGTAGTGTGTACCTAATATTTGATATGTGTGTACCTGATGGTGATATTTTTTGACATTTTATTTGGAATTTTTTATTAATTAAAAAATAAGCTGAGTTTTGGGGGGGGGTTCTTGTTAACTTCGGGAAAAAATATAGCAAAAAAAGTAAATCTTACACCGTTTTACACCGCTTTTTTTTCGAGATACAAATTTAATAGCCATGCTAATTTTTACTCATCAGCACGTTTTTAAAAATATATTTTGTGTGATTTCCAACAATAGATTACATTGTTGCTCTGGTGTTTAATCCATTTTCCTTATTTTATCAACTATCTGATCGAGTGATTTTTTTCCCATTGTTGAAAGCAAAAAAAAACAAAGTTTCTGATTAGTATCTGCGTAATTTACGAGACGTATAAAAGATGAGTTTACAATATCACGAAATTTAGAACATAGATGAACCGGATATTTACGTTTTTAATAGCGGCATGATGTCATGGGATGAGTTTCATTAAAAAGGTTCATGTACCCAATTAATTGAGCACATGTAAGAGACAGTTCAAACAATCCTGCTTTATTATCTAATAATTTGTAGGAATAAAGGCTATGAAGATTTATCTACACGATTTAAAGAAAATTAAATATAATCAACATTTCCATCGAAGTCAAAGGCAACAGATTTTAAATAAAAAGAAAGGTCCACTCAGCTGCGACTAAAGTGTTTGAGTTATGAAATTTTGAATCTTACTTACCTTATGAAAACAATCGATTTTAGACACTCCATCGGCCAAATCAAACAAGACACGCCAATCAGCGCTCAGACTTTCCCCAAGGCTAATTGGCTCAAAAATATGAAAATTTTGATCTTTTTTAAATTATAATATTCAGAGCTTTAAAATTCGGTCAAATTTGATCAAAGAAGATAAATTTTGTTTAAATTTCAAATTTTTAGTTTCAAAAATATTTCGCTGAATATGATACCTTAGAACCAAAAGGCTCTATAAAATATAGACTTCATAATTTTTGAAGCATATTAATTGACAGTAACAAAATAAAATATTATTATGTATGGCATTTAAATCCTTTTGAAAGAAAATCTGAAATGTGAATTTTATGATGAATTAGAAAGAAGTTTCATTGAATAATTCTTTGAGATATTACTTAAATTAGGAAAATTATTTTGTATTGCTCATAATATTTCAATGTCAATTCTATTTTGTGCACTCATATGTTTTTTAAAAAAACATGCTTAATTACAACAAAAAATGTTTTTGTATTAAATGAAGGTTAATTACTTCCACTGTAATTTAATGTTCAAATTTTACAGGAGCTTATAGAAATATCGAGAGATACATAGCATAATAAATAGAACTGATTAATTCTTCTATATTAGCATGAGTTATAAAATATCAAAATTTGAAGCTTAAAAATGTCTTTCTGAAGAAATTATTAAAAGGTATATGAAACAAATAATACATATTTCATATACATTACAAGTTACATGAAATGATTATATGAAAATTTTAACAAGTGTTATTACAATATAATTATAATTATAACGAGAAATATAATTAAATTATAGCGAGAAATACAGTTGATTGCCAAAGGCGGCTAGTTTAAATTTATATTTCTCTTTTGAACAAGTAAAACTATTCTTACTTTATCATAATGAAAATATTTTACGTTTTATAGACATTTCATACTTCTTTATGATTTTATAAGCTGCAGATGAATTTTGCAATCGAAGTATTGACAAAAAATAAGCATTATTATCGAAGTTAACAAACTAACTCTTTCTAGAATAGGTAAAGGACACCACACCCATAGATATGTCCAAAAAGAATTATTTATATTCATATTTAACGAATATGACAAATAGCAAGATCAGTACAATTAAGTTTTAAGTGCGTGTTTTCCTTCAAGACAAGATCTAAGCAGAAAAGTTATCGGATTAAAAGAAAGAATAATTTAATCTATAAGCTATACCATTCCAAATTAAACCGACTACGCCTAGTGCTGACACCAGTTTTTCCGATCTACGTGGTGAAGTTTAATTGTACAGAGTGGATTTATCTCTTAAGGTTGCATTTTATTTTTTCTGACGCAGAATTTAAAATAATATATAACATACAGGATTTTATGAATAAAACCACGTCTAGAAACTGGAAATTTGTGTTCTGTAGTTTGTAAAAAGACCATCCCGTAAATAAACTAGGTTTATAATTGATAGATCATTAAATCTTTTAAAGTAAGGTACTTGAGATTACGAATGCCACTCTCATTTCAAAGGAAAATGGTTCTGGTTGAAGCAAAGATGAAAAGACAAATAACACGTGGCTAGTGTAACCCACCCTATAAGTTGTTTAAAAATACAATTTTTATTATTATATTTAAAGATTTGTAGATCATTTCTGAATGTAATAGAGCCAGTAAAGATAATTCAGCTGGTATATTATATTTCTAAATAATTCCATTTCTATTGAATTTTATTTCAATTAAATAAAAGTGCAATGATAGAAAAATACAACTCTGTTTGAAACAATTCGAATGCAAATGAAAAGAATATCCAAAACATAAAAATATCATAATAATCGTAATAAGAATAACGAAATAAATATTTTGAAAAAAAAACTTCTTTAATTTTAAAGAATTTTGAAAATTTGCAAGTGTTTCAACCACTTGTGGCAATGCTTTTTTCTGTACACAAACATTTATGAAATCCTTCCTGATTTATGTATAGTTATAAGATGCAGATTGTTTTTCGATATAAAACCGCTTATATAAATTTTATATTTTATAGTCATAGAAGTGTTAAAATGAGTCTTTATATAAAGTGAATAATTCCTCATCTAATTACTTTTCAGAGAATTAACGGGAAATAAAGCCTTTCTAAATTTCTCCAAGCAAAAGTATGAATAAATAACAAAGTGAAACCTTGAACTATTCTCATATGAGACTGATAAAGAAATGCATACGATTCTCTAAAAATTTTTACAACGTTTAGGATCGAAAAAACATTGTAAAAATACTGCTTTTAAACGAAATTTAAAAAATCTTTCAATTATTAGAATTCTTCGAGGATTAAACTTTTATCTTTCTACCACAGTAAGAAAACGCTCTTAAGAAATTACTTCTAGTAATAATTTTCGTGTACTCAACTATGAAATTGTTTCTAAATGTAACAAAAAACGAAAATTGCCTGAAGGGCAACGAAAAGAAGCCTCAAAAAATTTGGGAAAAGAAACTGTTGCTCTTCGTCAGAATATAATCGTTTCCCAGGAGAATTATTGAATTACTACGTAAATTCTCAAAAGTACTTTTGCAGTTGTGGGGAACAGTTGAAAACTTGAAATTTTATGAATAAATTGGGAATTACAAACCAAGCTTAAAAGTCAAATATTTGGTAATTGTTTCGATAAAGGAATTTTTTGATATTAATAAAACGGAAGGCTATTTAATAGAAGAAATTGTTAATTAAAAATAAGTAGTTAAATTTAATTAAGAGTTTTTACGTCAATTCGAAATATTTAGAATTTAATTTCAATCAATCAAGTGTCCTTTTTTTATTAGAGGTCATTTAATAAGTTGTAAAAATGCTGTAGATTTACTCCACTTAATTTTATTCTGCTATGACAATTTTAATTTTAAAATTTGATGCAATGTTAGTATACAAATATTTAAGAATGTTTTTATTTCACAAAATATTGATACTTAAACATTCGTTTCTTTAAAAGTATTTAACAGGTTCACATATAATGATGGTATTTAGTGGAATCGGCAATGGAAACATAAACACACAAACCTTGAAGCCAGGTTTTGATAACCAAGCCAACACAAACATAATAATGCAGTGATTATTGTGCTAGTACCAAACAAAGCATTTTGCTAACTTTTCCCTTCCAATTATAGCGAGTTTATGCAAGGAAGAGCAAGCAAATGTAATCCAAACAAAAAACAAGACTGAAACAAGTTATTTGCTTTATTCAAAGAAGCTTTTTTAAATTATGAAAAAACCCCAATAGCTCTACAAAGGGAGTTTTGAGCAATGTTTCACAGTTTAGGATAATCACAAAAGTTTGTATAATTATTTCTCTACAATATGAATACACTAGGTCACGTTGACAGCAATTTCTAACAAGGTATTAAATATTTGTAACTATAAAAGTTCTGAAAACGTTATAGTTTTAAAAATTCCGTCAATCTTGGATCAGTCAGACCAAGTAAAGACGAAAACTTTTGCAAAAGAAACTACCGTACTCACTTGTATACATGATTTGACAGAAATAAGGTGGTGGGTGTGATATTAAATTTGGAATGATATTTATTTGAAGCATAATAGACATCAATATCTTGGAAATCAAATCCATGTTAATTTCCAAAAATCTAAAACGTGTTTCTTGCAAAATTTATCAATAAAAGCTACTTTGTTCTTTGAGTGTCACATCCATAGTTAAATCGACTATGTGTCTAGTAACACTTGTTGAAATATAAAGATTAAGGATGAGAAATATTAAATAAATTAATGGTTAAACCATGATTTATGAACCTGATCGAAATGAAACCTCTTCCTCTTCCATTTCCACTTTCACTTAAAAAATGAGTGTCCATTTCTCCTCAACGCTATCAATTAAATGGCTAAATCTATGCAGGTTATCCAAATTTACTTAGTTATAATAATATATACCCAAATCCAAAGGCTGAATAGATAGCTTTACCAATGATTCTGTATATCCAGGGGATCAAATTCAAATGGAACAAATAAACAAGTTTTAGGCGAGACATACAAGAACTTTCGTTTATCAAAGGATAGGAGGGTTATATAGGATTATTTTGAAAATTTTTTTAAAAAATACAAGAAGGGCAGTAAAGTTAAAATTTCCTTTTTAATACATATCCTTTCTCTCTCAGTATTTTTCCTACTTCAAAATATATCTTGTCCGAAACGTAATTTCAAAATTTATCAAAGGTGAACATAAGTAATTCTGGAATTGACAGAAGAAGACAGGAGATTCCCTTCACAAGTGAAAATTTTGCTTCCACTGTTAAGTACTTCGAAACATAGAAATTGTTTCCCATGCCAAATTTTGTGTACATTTAAGCTTGAAAAATGGAAGGATTGGATTGGATGTGATAATTCTCTGGCGCAAGATCCTTTTCTAGGATATGCTGCACCGAAAACACATGGAAGGAAACAATGGAAACTTTTTCTCCTAAAGATTTAGAATCTTCCAACTTGATTCAAATTCAATTCTAAAGATTACGTTTTTTCCTGATGAGTTTTATCTGGTGCAGTTTTCCCCGAACTTCATTTGCTCATGCTGCATGTCAGAAAATTAGTCAACTGTTAATTATTTATCTCATTTTTTTCAAATAATTAACTTTTATTTGAAGGGTTTAACTTGATCAAAATCCTTCGTACTAATCTGCCCTTTTTTCCTTACAATTTTAAATTAAAATCGGATAAATGTAAGATACGAAATTTTTACTAAAACTATTCCTGCACATTATTATGCTTATTAGGTCACATACATAACTGTAAAACGTCCCTTCGAACTTGAGAGATTGACATTCAAGTATTTAATTATATTACAGTATATCTTCAGAGCGTATTTCATTTGTCATCGAAGAAAAATCAGTTTGAACTCATTTCGTTTCGTTAAATACGTTTCCTTTTACTATTACTGTATGCTTTCAGCAAGAAATAACAAACGACTAAGTAATACATATTGTTATGGAAATCAACTCGTGATTGTACGCTGAAAGAATTCCAACATATTAGATAAAGTAAAATGACACTTCCTTTAACAAGAAAATACGAAGCAAAGTAAGAAAAACATATAGCTGGGTTGTGTACAAAGAATAGTACTTGTAGGAACAATTTATACACAAGCAGGCAGCAAAGTGCAAATTAAATTGTAACCGCAACATAATAGCGATCAGTTTCACTAGCTTGCAATGCAATTATTAACTTTAAAGAGAGAAAATGTTATTCATCTGATCGCTTCGCCTTTTATGGTTGCCGGCGTGACTCACATGGAATTTCCTAGAAAATTCATTAAATCTCAGTTCCTAATCGAGACAGCTTTTCTTCAAGATCGAGGGTTATTGAATTATTGATTTATCATTCATTAAAAATGTCTATAGATCTCTCTTTTAAATGATAAGATATATTAGATAAGATTAAAGTGGCAAGGAAATGGTTCTAAAGATTCTTAACAATATTTATAGCATTGTCTTCATCGCTGAAAATGTCCAAAATTGAAATCCAATATCTTGAAAGCTTAAAAATATAAAAATAAAAAAAGGGATAAATATATTTATATTTCATCTGAAATAGTTAATTTCTAATGAATAATGAACTGTTTTCTAACTTACAACACAATTAAAATGCCACTGGCATTCATTTACAGAGCCAAACAGTATTTTCTTTATCCAGTGTATCAAGTAATATATTCTTCATTCAATGTAAACACCTTATATACCATTAACCAGTTCTTGATATGCTTTAGCGTTCAGCTTCTGAACTTTTCCAAGAGCATAGAAGCAATATTAATTCTTCATTAAACCATTTAATCAATGGTTTGGCAGGAAAAAACTCCTTTTCAAATACGCGGATAAACAAGTTCCAAAAGGAAGCTGATAAGATCTGACAAGTGTTATCTTTTGATGTACGTCTAGCTATATCTTTCCTTTTAAATTCCGTACTTAAAAGGAAAGAAATTTTAAAGCTTCTGAAAAGTGTTGGTTTATGTTGTTTGTGTATTTTGAAATATATTTCGTTTCTAAGAAAATACCTATGCGGAAAATGTATATTTTTACTTGATTTTGAATTCAACGTAGTTCGATAAATAAAGAAAAATCAAAACTATAGAGCCATGCAAGTTTAAGCCCCTTTTTTGTTGAAAAAATCTCTAGTACAGTAGATTTTTTAATAAGATATGCTTATTACAAATAATAAGAAAAAAAGGAGAGCATTTTTAAGATTTCTTTTCTATGAAATATTTATTTTTCCTCTAGAGGTTTTAAATGATCAGTTTCAACTTTAAAAAAAATCTTAATTTTAAAGAAGGCTATAATTTATTTTTAATTACTTCTTAATTTATTCCAGACGTAGCAAATTCAAATTATGAGGGGAAGAGTAATAAAAGCTTATGATTTTAATGCCATTTTTAATTTAAGTAAATCAAATGTAGAAAATTATTTTATTCTCTAGAAGAAAACTAGCCTAATATTAGATGTACCTTCCAGATTATTTGCAACTGTGAGCATTATTATGAAAAAGAGAAAAGAATTGTTTATATTGTGATTTAAATTAAGAAAATATGAATTACTGTATTATTCGTACACAAAGAGAAGAACTTCTCTTGATAAATGGCCATGCTTTTGTTATATGAAAGAGGGATGAATATGAATGTATTACCCAGTACTGATTGATGTGCGACAGTGGCTTATCATTTATTAATAGGAATATCCATTGAAACATAACGCACAAGAAGAAACCAAGTATATTGAATGCTTTTTGAACTCTTTTGAGCTAGTTGGGTTAAAGCCGGTCCCCTTTTCTCTTAGTTTTTTTATGCACGGTGCGGTACATATTAACCCACCTCGAAAAGTTGGAGTTACTTATAATCATACAGTTTAATATTTTAATCAGAGTTTTTTAGTCAATTTCAATGCTAACCAACGATAAATGCTTAAATAAATGAGAAAAATGTATACTAATCAAAATGTATCAGTAAGTTATGTTAGCTGCTGTGATTAAGATTGCCCTTTTTGTGATGAAGTAAATTTTTTATATACATACAGTTTAATATTTTAATCAGCTGCTGTGATTAAGATTGCCCTTTTTGTGATGAAGTAAATTTTCAGCGCTCATAATAGTATGTGCTGTTTTATCGTTTATTTCCATGTAATATACGATAGCTTTTGTTTTCTTATGAGTGAATAAATTGTTTCATAATTAAAAAAGCATGTTATTTTATGTTTTATGATGATTTTGAAACTGTGAAGGGGGATTATATATGCTTCAATCTGTAAATAAAAACCTTTTTGAAATGTTATTATTTTTTTTCTTATTTTAAGTAATGTTTTATGTTAAATAATCGGAATGAAAGTTTATTTCCCATTTTTTATACTAAAATAAATTGTATGCAATTAAAATGCTTTTTTTTTCTTTAAACGTGTGGTTCCAAGAGTTAAAAGGAGAAATGAAATTTATTCCATCCACAGTTTTATTTCTAAATTGATTTATTTTTATAGATGTCAATTAAGTAAGATTGTATATATAGTTTGCAGTTAGCAAAGAAAAAGATTCAGAGAAAGTCAGATTAATCAATTTATTCCAAAGTATACGGGATTAAGTTCAACTGTTTATGGTTTCAGGAAAATAGATTAAAGCAGCTAGATTGGTAGTGGATTAGTTCGGAGAAATTTCTGAAATTTAAAGCGATATCGAAAAATTGAATTAATTGTAATTTAAACATGAATTCGCTATTTTTTATAGATTTTACCACTTAAATATGTAGAAGAGTTTGACTCAAAAAGACTCAACGTAACGTATACAGTAGTAAATACAAAATGTCTCAAAAATTATTAGCCATTTTAAAATATCAATAATAAAAAATAGAACATGCAGCAATAAAAATACACTCAAAATTGTTATATCTTACTAAAATATGTTATTCTTAAGATAGGAGGTGGGCTAGAAAATAATGCCAAAGTCAAATTAATTGCAAGTATTTTGTTACAAGCCTGTAATATTGCTTCCCAGCACGGTTAGTTCAAACACTGGAAAGACCGTTTTACGATCAGCTCTGTTAAGAGCTGATGGGGTGCCGTGTCCGTGATCGGTGCCGTGACAAACTTGGCGACCATTTGATGACTTAGCGATGAATTTGGCGACAAAATAGATATTACTGTAAACTTCGAGAATTTCAGCGATTCATCCGATAGGAACCGTCCGATTGGTCCAGAATCTTCTCTGCCTGCCTCCCGGGAACTATAAAACGTCGACAGTCTCAAGCTGCAGTCAATCAGTTGTCAGCCATCAACGAGTCGAGTCGTGTAATCAATCGAGTAAAGAGTCTACGACGAATAGTTGGATCAGTTCAGCGAAGAGCTCAAGTGATTGCTGTATTGAGCTACGTGCTGAGTCCTGATGTTTATTGCGGAAGCAGTATCGAATCGTGTGTGGAGTAGCCAGTCGTGTAGTAGTGTGTCGGCAGTTGAATACAGCTAAAGCGAGGAGACAGTAGTGAATTGCAGACGTTTGGAGAGACCGTACAGTGCAGTTACGAAGATCCCTTCCTTCTATAGAATTCTGTCAGGCCACTTTGTGTGCTGGGATTGCTATTACTACCGATTACTATTTGTGGGCTACATTGTGCTGCTGTGTGTTGCATGGGTTCGTCTCGGCTGTATATTTGTCGTCTTTGTATTAGTGCCTTCGTGTTTAACTCCGTCTGTCACTAAAGGACTGTTTATTTCATCGACCAACAAATCGTCAAAAGAACCCCGACGGAGGTATTCCATAACAGTACGGTGAATTTTGCCATATATTGTCATATATCACAAATATTTTTTTCAAAATTTTTTATGTTTGTCATATTTATGTATATCGTCGCTTAATAAACACCATCACCTCTTTCAATTTTCTAAAATTAGCAAAAAGAATGTTACAAAACAGGATTTTTTTTAAACCAATAGCGAATATTATAATTTTTTTTTCTTATTTGCACATTAAGCATAGTCTCACGTCCACATCAGTTAGAAAAGAAAAAAAACTCGTCGTATTCATTACTGGTTACCACCTATCTTCAGACAAAATTTGGAAAATTCAGATTGATTTTTTTAATTCAATCTGCAATATAACATATTAAAAAACAATATATTCTTTCAGACGGAAATTTTAACCCTATTTTACAATAAAATTCTTGAATTTTAAAAAAGAGCATTGCTTTTTTACTCTGACTGAATGTAAGTTATATATGAGTACAATAGGAATCACACTGCTTCGAATTATATCGGGAGTTTTCAAATAATTTTCATTTTCCTCTGATAAGATGAGGGGCGTGGTGGTCGGTGATAAGTTTTCAGATTCAAGACCTTCAACGAAGCATCATCATGAAGGCTGTTCTGGCGTACGCTAAATTCATGAAGCACTCTTATCGATTTGGCGAGGAAATTTGGAGAGAGAGGCACTGGTTGAGGTTTCGACAGCGTCTTTTCATTAAGATTCAAATTTAAGAGGGCCTTTCCAAAATACTTCCTATATTGCTTTGAAACTAAACGTATATGCAACTCAACCACTCAAAACTTTTATAAAATCGATATCATAAGTGTGGTAGCATAAAATTCTTGCCTTCTGCTTAGTAATTGACGAACAGCCAATCCACATTTACTAATTTTTAATGGTGTTAATATAAATTCTGATATGATTAGGTTTTCTTTTATTGCTTATACAGTATTTTATAATTATTTAAATTCCCCAAAAAATGTTACTTTATTGTTTATGTTTTAAATGTATCTTAAGTCAAAAATAAAGTCTACGCTGTTGTGAAATAATTTTTTCTGATATTATACCATACATCAGAAAAATGTACAGATAAACTATAAAAAACGAAGAATTTAAGATTCCCAGGCGAAAATTTTTTTTCTATACTTTGATATCTCCAGAGCAGTCTAAGATTGCTGGAAAGTAAGGAAAAGAAAAACTGAACAACACATTTGTCAGTAGCTTAATATTCTGACAAAGAGAAAGATTCTTTGAAAATACATACAACAATAATAAAGAAAGAGGTTTATTCTTTTTATACTTCCGAAAAATGAAACATTCTTTTTTTTCCAACGATTTTACTGTAAATTCGGAAGTTGCAGTTGAGTAAACGACGCTTTCAAATAAATTCTCCAAAAAGAAGTACCATTTTTGAACTTGACATCCCACGCAGATAACTAGCTTATATTTCGTGTATTAAACATGAATGCGTCTCAGAAAATCCGCTGAGCAGGTAAAACTATATCTGCACAGAAAGTAGGTATTCGAAAATGTAAGAAAAAAAAATATTTGGATGATGGCTTTTGAAAACGAATGAGACCTTAGAATAAATAAATCCGGAATTCTTTAGATTTGACTGATAAACGGTTCTACAAGTGGGCGTATTTTACTTTTGGAAACTAATGCAACTTTGAATATAAACTATGCAATTCAAACTGAAATAGAAATCCTGTAATCTGCTCAAAAATCAAATTTGCTTTTTATCATAAAGCCAAATGTCCAAATATTTTTTTTCCAGAAACATTTTGAAAAAAATATCCATTATCTATTTTTCTTTACCACGTAATATAAAGATCCGAAAATTGTGTTTCACAGATTTTGAAATTGAGGCATATACTTTATTTTCGAATCTAATTTAATTGTAAATAATTGTATTGAAGTATTTTATTATAAAGCACGAAAAAATAAATTTAAGTCTGTTATAAATGTGTAATTCCATAAAAAAAGTATAAAGAACGAATAATCGAATTTAGTATTTCAAGGATAAATAACTGAATCCAGATGACAACACATTTCTAAAATAAATGATGTCATTTAATTAGATAACTGAGAAAGTCAACCAATTAAGCAAATTATCACTTTCGATTTTAGGATCATAAGTACACCGATTGTAATTTTTTTTTCTTATTTCACAGCAATAGTTTTTTAACAACTGCTATAACTGTAAACTAGAATTCCTCATTATGCACATTCTAAACCCAATTATTACTGTAAGAACATCTCATCTGTCCTTAAAGTGTGCAATAAATAAATTCGCATCATATTACCGTATCGTATTGATAGTTTATTGCCGAAGATCATTTTTAAAAGCACTTAAAAATAGACACGAAATAAAGATAAAATGCATAAAACAAAGCAGACAGCATCATAATAAAAATCTGGTTTTTAAAATTACTTTTAGCTCTTAGATAATGACTCTAAAGAGTAAAGAAATTTCTGTTGTTATTTAATTATTGTACTATGAATGTACTGTAGTATTTACCATGTGGTATATAAATAAAAATGCATACTTGGAATAGTAATAAAATACTTTCTTTGCTATATTGCTTGCATGAAAATATTGTAATAAAAAATGAAATCTGCATTTCGCTGTTAAAATAAGCTCTTCGTTAAAGCTCAAAATTCCCTAAATTAAAAGTACCGAAATGCATCCGAAAATGTTAAAAAATTTGGCAAATATAAACATCACGACTCACAAACTTAAATCACTACGTATAAAACTCAATCATAACTATCAATCACAAATTTAGAAATAACCTTGTAAATGTTTGTTCATTAAATCCAATTTCAGCGATGAAATACTTTATTCTCAGGGTAGAACGAACCGTACTATCAAGCAATCAAGAATCCTCATTTAATCAGCTGATATCAAGATTCTTGCAAGAATTCTGGCCCACTTTGAGTATTTCAATCATGAACTTCTTCATACTCATCAAGAGATAAGGTCATTTCATCAGTGCAGAAGCATTTTCAAGCCTTCACACACCGTTTGTTTAAGTAGATTTAACTTAAAATCAGCATAATTGTTTTTCTTTTGGCGAAATGCAATAGTTTAACAAAATTCTGAGATAAAATAGCAGACCTCTTCACATTAATTTATGCTTGAAAAACTATAGCCGCATTTACTCTGAGATTCTAGGTTTCTATCATTAAAAATAGAAATTTTCGTAATAAAAAAATTGTTTGTAAATAGTTTAATCTTCTTAGATTAATTTTGAAAAAAATACAAGTAGAAATAACTAGTGTGTATATATTTTCTATAATTATCACATAACAACTAAAATTATATATATCAAATATTAATAATTCAAATCAATAAATACAAATATTGAATCAGTTAACACAGTTAATTAATACAAAATATTGGATGGTATTTCTTCTAATACACTGTGAGTGATATCCTTCTTTTTCTTAGTTTATTACAGGAATGTAGTAATGTATTATAGGAATGTATTCAAGTAAACTGTTGACTGCTTGACACCAGAAACTATTCTGGAAATGAACGTGAGCTGAAATTCTAAATGAATGTACTCAAATTCCAAATGACGTATTTAGCGCCCTCTATAAATCTCTCTGTATATTTTATCAACAATGCCCTGGGAATAACAGTCCACAATTCGAATTCTACTACATGAAAAATTTCTGAAAATGCATTCATTCATTTCAGTTACGAAGTGTTGCTGTATATTATTATTTCCTCATGTAAAAGCCTTTCAGAAAATGTATACTTTTGAAGGAACCCTGTTTAACACAAAATCAGTATTTTCTGTATATGGCATTTTGTCGATATTTAACCATTACTAACATCTTAGTTTAACGTCTCTTTTTCAAATGATTCGAGCGAAGTTTTGGGAAAAATTCATTATATTTATGCGTATTATTTCAAACTATAGTGGTATGGTAAGGAAAACACCAGAATGGATCATCCACTCAGAAATGTTTCAATTTTAGGAGGATATTTGATTCACGATAACTGATTAGTAGAGCTAAACTCACATATACAGGAAATGAAGAATTTTGGCTTTGATCAAGGTGTTTCATGATTGCGAAGTCAGACATCAGACAGATATTCAGACATCAGAACACTCTTTAATTATTTTAGATATCATTTTTAATTACTATTTCATCTCTTTGCAACGAATTTTATCTTGAATCTTTAAATGTAAAAATCATAATTTTAATAGTATTAAATGAACTTTAATGCATTTTTTTTAGTTTTAGTTTTAGTTATATTAACGTCCCGTTCTAAAGCAACTCTAGGGCTATAACTGTAATACGAAGAATTCTAAATTGAAAATCCACCATCATCAAATCCTTTCCTCTCCCCCCTCTCCTAAAGAAAAGAATGGAAGAAAACAAATGAACGTAGAAACGTATCTTCCCCTATTTTGACCCACCTTCTACATCACAATCATAAATGTCTTCACACTATAGTGATGAATCCATTTCACTTAAGAAGTATCATTTTCAGGTCATCGTCTAACTAGCTATCGATCTCAAATTCTAATTGTTTTTATTCTGGCGAAACATACCACCGATACAAGATTCTGAGATAAAGTAGTAGCAGAGCTCTCCATGTTCAATGATATTAGAAAAGCAATAGCTGTGTCCGCTCCGGTGATTCCGATTTCCACGCAGTGACTTCCTATCACAACAACTGAACAAAACGAAAAGGATCTTCTCCGTAACTTCGATCGCCCTTATCGGGTCTTTCCTGTCCTCTATTCTTTCTTTTTCTATTCATTGACGCCGATAGGGGATCTTATTGACCTCATCTTCACAGATAGCATCAGTTCTAGGATTCTCTCCAATTAAAGCGGAACGTCGTTGAAAGCGGATAATTTATACATAATGTACAAATAGCTTGCCTTGCTGCTGAGCAGTACTTGCAGTCACGTGATGCCAGTGTCTTCTTTGAGAATTTGCCTTAAATTGAATCGATTCAAAGAGGGTGCAATCGAATGGAAGGAGCAAATTAAGTTGCAGAATCTTATTATACCGAGCCTATATTAATGTTTTAAAAATTATTTAGACGGTTATGGATAGAAGTCTGAAAGTTGGTGCGATCTTCTTTTTTTTTCTTTTATTTCCTAACAAACACTATTATTTGGATGTTTATTCATTTTTGCGTATTTTATTCAAACCAATATTGTTCCTTTTCAGGCAGAAAATGTAATACGTTATCGCTATCGTTTTTTTACAGAAAAAAATACTTACATTTCTATAGAATAGTATTTTATTTTGGTTTTGCAATTGCTTGCTGTAAATTTTTATTGGATAAAATATATTGGCATTTGCAATTAATTTGTCTACCACCTAAAATCCTTAAGTGAAATTTCATCCAAAAATGATATTAATGATATTAATGGCGATTAAACACGAATAAAATACAGCAAAAGGCTCTAATTACAAGATCATTTTTAATTGCATCTTTCCAAAATCATATTTCTTTCAATTTTTCTGTATGATTTTAAATATTTCATTTATAAACAACTGGATTTACTTTCAACAATATAACAGTTAAAATATTTTGACATTAATAAAAAAAAATTTAAGAGTTTCAAACAACCTATGTAGAAATGCTTAGATCAAATCACATAAATGTGTTAATTTTCCTCTTTTAATGCAAATCGTTTAAACATGTTTTTTTTTTAGAATTCAAAGAAGAATTTACAGAATTCAAGTTTCAAGATCCCTATCATGAATCAACTTATTTGGTATATGTCATAAAAGTTAGGTTTCAATGTGGCATAACCAAATTAGTTTCGCATTGCCAAATATATTTGATCTTCAAAGTCTACTTGAATTGAAAAAAAAATACATAAGCAAGGCGACAAGGATACATAATCCAATCCTTGGATATAATTTGAAATAAATTGTATTTTATCAAATACGTAATGCCTCTATTGATTCAACGTTCAAATTATGGAAAACCGAATCAAGGCTTTCAGAAAATCAATGTTTTTATTAAAATTAAAACACATTTAAAATATTGTGCAGATCACTGTAAATAAGATTTGGGGCAAGGGTTCTTATAAAAATCTTACTCCATAGTGGGAGAGTGAAAAAAGAATTGTAAAAAACGAGTATATATGAAAATATTTAAAAAAAATATTAAAAAATGGAGTCACATTCTCTGCTAGCACAATCATACAAGCAAATTGAAAAAAAATATTCTTTGATTAATTGTACTAAATTCACTTTCTCTCTTAGAGCTTGAATTATTCTAAATTGTTAATATAATTATTTTTATACAATTTAAACGTGTATTATAATGTTTAAAAGTAAGAATTCATGTATCAGTCTTTATATTTTAAAATTTTCCCGTTCTTCAGTTTCATTTAATTTATATTTTCATAAACATGTGCTACTAATTTTTGATAGTGAAAGATCCTTACAATTCTATTAAATAAAAAAAATGTCTTTGATATTATTCTTTCTTTCAAGGTAACTTTCTTTGGAAACCATTTTCTTTGATTTAACATCAAGTGTTTTCTGACTTGTTTACAATGCACAAGAGAGCTTAAGTCATTATAAATGTGGAATCATTAATAAAAGTCTCTGGGCTATAATTAAAAGTAATAAATGTTTAACAAAAGTTCTCGTGTTTTCCAAACCATTAATCAAGAATCTGTAAAGGCTGGACAGCAAATTGACTCATTAGTTTTTAGATAAATGCGATTTAAATGAGCTAAATAGCAAGATTTCTGGGAAATTATTAGAAAAGAATGTTGCTGTGTGATTAATATCGACATTTAAATATTGGAGTTTAAGTGAGTGATTGCTTTTCATAAAAAGTATTGACTTGACTTGCACAAAATGTACTTTTACTTAAGAATTTTAAATACTTCAAATTATTTTTTTTTGTCTTATTTCCGATGTACGCAAGTATATGAAAGAAAAGAAAAGTTCAGCCATATCTTTGATAAATAATTTTATTTGGCAGCTTGGGGACATATACCGTAAATTGTTTCTAGGAATGCTAACAAGAAAAAAGAATGAGTTTATGGATTGTTCTTATTATTGTAATTTTCTGGATTGTATTTGAATTATTGTGAATGCTCCTGAATTTTCAAAACATGAGGCAATCATAATTTTCATTGAGAGAACCTGATGAATTGGTGTTGAGAGAAAGAATTAAAATATTTATTTGTGGTTTGATTAGGAATATAACCGTTGCTATGGGGCTCGTTGAAAACAAAATCGCGTGCTCACGTGCATATCCGACATAAATTGTGTTTTAATTCGTTTTTTAATCGATTCTACTTTTATGAGACTATCTTGAATTCAACCAAAAAACTGTTTTTCTGCCAGCCATACTAGTGCGCTAAACTGAAAGCAGAACGGTAATCTTTTAACAGCTTTATTCCAGGCACAATCTATCGTTGAGTGAACAAACGTAGAAGAGTTGAGTTGAAAGGATTTAATGCCATGATGTGTTTCTAATCATGGCATAGCTTTATAAGTATTTTACTTCTTGTGTGAGTTGCTTTGTTTCTCTGGATAGATTGCAATTAATAAATATTTCTTTTAACTGCAGTTTCTTATACGCAAGTGTTATTGATAGAGAAGATGTGTTGAAATTCTGTCAGAGTGCAGAATGAATAAATTTTTATGACAGGATTAGTAATAAAGTTAACAATATCAAAAGTTCTAAATCTTTTTCTTTTCACCAAACTTTATTTATTTATTTATTTATTGTAGATCATAGGAGAGACTCAAGGAATTTTAGTACAGGTGAATGCGAATCAAGGCTTGATTGATTAGGTGTCTATAATTGTGAAGATTTGAATATTTAACAAATGATATTTAAGTCGTTAATTCTAGTCTTTCGTTTGGTGTTATGAAAGAATTTGAAACTGTTGTATCATGGAATAAAGCATTTCATTCAAAAGAGATTATAGGCATTTTTTTTTACTTCAGAATAAATAAGACTTCTTTTAAAAATTCTGATTTTGGAATTAATTTATGAAATTCAGCATGCATGCGTATATTTGTTCTATTATCTAGTAGCTGAAGCAATATTGAGAAAATAAGTACTCTTGTTTCTGAATCTCCAAGCATAAAGAATTTGAAAAGTAAATAAAGACAAACAAATTTTACAAAATATAATACTAGAAGCCAATTTACAATAATTCTAAAAATTTATACTTAATTATTTACTTATTTATTTAATTAGCATTCAAATATTTTTAACGCAACATGATTGTTATGTAATGTTTTAGGCTGTGAATAAAAATGTGTACAATTTTTTTGCAATATAGCATCATATATTCAAAAATTCCAGGCTAAATAGTTTAACTTATAAATTAAAGGCTTAAAATTATTCTTAGACGTTCTCAATTCAGATCTTCACTGTAAGCATCTTCACTGTAAGTATAAAGTGAAATATTTACAGGTTTATTAATTTATTGAAAAATCAGAAATAGCGTGAATGTATAATTTTATTGAATTAGAATGCATTTAAAATAAATTTAAGTCATAAAAATAGCTTTATAGTAAACTCATTAATTTCATGATAAGTGCAACCTAAAAGTAAAAAGACAAAAAATATATTTTTTTTTTGCGGATAGTTATAAGAGTAAAAGGATGAATGAGAAATATATCAGGAGAACGTTTTTTAAAATGTATTATTTGAATATTTCATGCGGCTTTTGTTTTTCACCTGTGCAAGGAATATTAAAATGAACAACACTAAATAGCTTAGGGAGTTATATTATTTATATACCAATCCAAAGATGCAGATCAGACCAAATAACTATACTAAAGGAAAAAACCAGAAATCCCAAAATTTGTCGATAAATTTTTTTTGAAGATATAGAAGCGAAATTGCTTCTATTTTTAAAAATACCATCTTAGAAGATTGGAAATTTCCTTTTGAATTTGTATGTTCATTTTTATATTTTTTGCATCATGAAAAATTGAACAGTACTTATGCGATTTGTGAAACATGAGGATTACATGCGCTTCTTTTATTTATCGAAACAAGCATTTTCTTATGCAAAGTTTTGCTCAACTGAAGTTAAAGATATATTTCTTAGAAATCCAGAGATGCTTCTGAGCATTTTCATAGCCTAAATATATCTTCAACTTTCACTGGATATATCTTATTATAAATATATTTTCTTTTCTTTGAAGTTCATGGAATCTTTCGGCAAAAAGTTATAACCTAACCACTGTGTATTGTGTTACATTTCGCAGGAAATGTAAGAAAAAAAATGTATTCTCAGAGCTTAAAAGATTTCTATTTTCTATATCATATGTATTTTGAGCACTTTTCAAATGGATTTCGCTATTTTATTTCTCAGAAATGTAAAGTATTCAAAATCATTTTTATTTAGAACATGATAGCGTTTTATTTCGCAATGACTGTTATTAGATTTATAGAAAAACATTATTCTACTGTAATAGAAAATTAAATTTAGCAGATTTATATATGAAGCATGAATTCAGTATAAATATAATACTTTGAAGATATAATTTTTAAAATTGCTTTATATACCTATAAAAATATTCAATATTATTTTTAAAATGTTAAATTAAATCTATATCTCTTTCAGTTTCTCATATAAAATCTTATATAGTATGTAGGGACAAGAATTTCTTCTTATAAGTTAATAAATGTTTTCCATAAATGTTCAATTGCTTTCTTTCAAAACATCTAACACCTTATAAATTTTACTAGACTTTATCTGAGTTAATATATCATGCTTATGTATTCTTTAATGAATTTTTCAAAGCATAAGGCATTTGCACAGAAACATAATTGCATTTTTATCAAACTAAAATGAACTAATTGCACAGATTTCCATCAAGAATTTTAACTTCTGATATAATTTTAAATATGAATATGAGTTAATATGTAACCAAATAATTATAATTATCTTTTTAAACTTTAAATATCCGTTATTCTTTTTGTTGTTGTTTTTAAAAAAATCAATTTCATATCTACTTTGTGTTAATTGTGTATTTTCTTTTACATCTGATGATTCAAATTTAAGGCCTGACGAATATCAGAGTTAATGTACTTTGTGTATAATTACTATCGCTCAATATAGATTTATATCAACTTTAAACTTAAATTAGTAAAGATATATATACATATTTGTCTACTCTTCCAATTAACACTTTTATCAGTTTTCAATTCTTTACTCAATTTATGTATCTGATATCCAAATTTAGGGCCTTACGAAAATCAGAGTGAATGTTTCATTATGGTATAACTACTATTACTTAAATGAATTTAAACTTAAATTGGTTACATATAGAATATGAAACAAAGTAGTGGAACAAGGGTTTATTTCATCAAATAAATTACACAAATGTAATAAAATACTTTGGCATCTGTTAAAGGATATAATAAAAAGAAAGAAAAATTATATATTTTTTACTGCCTTTATAGCCAAAAGTGCTAGTGAGTTTTTCTAACATTGATCTTTAAGGGCACAAATTATCATGCTTTTGTCTGTAAAATTTTCTAATGTATTAAAAGTCAAATTTGTTGACTTAAACCATTTTTCCATACACCTGGCCGATTTTTAAACAAGACGTTTGGTTGTAATTTTCAAGGATACATCCTAAAGGATTATTAAAAGGACAGAATTAAAAAAATAATAGCGTTTTTTTCGACATCTGCAGAAGACAGCATTCTTTAACAATACTTGTTTATGCGCGATCCAGTTCATCACTTATAAAATAACATAAAGACAGAATTTTTTCTTTGAATTTTTGTAAGTCTGTAAGTCTGTCTTTGAAAGTCTGTAGACAGTGCAACTCGTCCTTTAATTCAGATATAATGCACATGAAAACTAACTGAATATATCCGTAACTATTCAATACACTTGGCACAGAATAGGACTAATACACAAGTTTCTATAAATGCCGCACCAAAACATTTATAGAAAATGACTTATAATGATAAAACTTTGTATGACAATTGAGCTTTTTACCATTCCAAAGAGGTCGTTTGGCAAATGAATGATTCTTTCTCGATTAAAGAGACATTCGTCTGTAAAAATCACATTTCTCAGAAGAGGAGGATTTGATTTTACCTCAAAGACGGCCTAGACATCGAATGGGACACACACACACATATATATAAGCAAAATAGAAACCTGAAACGAAATTTGTTTATCAATAATGCACAAAAAGTTTGATTAAAATTAAAGAAATAAACGTACAAAAATGAAATTTATGTAAATGAAAGATACATTTTTTAAAATATTAAAGTGTTTCTAAATAATTTTTATTCAATGATATCTTCAAGAGTTATAACGTAAAAACTTTAAATCATTTTACTCCCATTTCATATCCTTTAAGGGGATGTAAAATATTTTAAAAGCACAGTAAATCCGTTGAGTCGCTACACAATTTTGTGTGCTGAATTTGGTTTGATTCTATCTAGTAATGTAGAATTGTATACGATTCAAACAAATAAAACAGACATACGCATATCAACAGCGTGATCGTAAAAGTCCAGCCCTTTAAATTTAAAACGGCCTCTCGTATAGCTAGGAAAGTAACATGTACCTATAGTAAAGTGACTATGCTGAATTTATCGAGATTTGTTACATCACCCGTAATGACAAAATAAGGAAGAAGTTACAAGAAATAATTAAAAAAAACAAAGGAGTTCGACCAAAAAGTGCATTTAGAAGGAAAAAAAAGGACACTATACTATAATAAAAACAGATCGAAAAATTTCATGTAAATTAGTAGAGATATTTGCGATTACAATTACTAACTTTTAGTGACTTGAAAAAGGGTTCATCCTTCAATTTCAAAACGTATTCTCCGCTATTATATATATTTTTTCTAATCTCAGCAACGACGATGTGAAATTTAAGCAACGAAAAGGTAAAAATAAATAAAACAAAAAAAATCTAAAGAATGATGGTTTGGGGGGGGGGGGGGGGAGAATACTGGAGAACACATTTTCAATTTGAGGATGAATCCTTTATTAAGTTACGGAATGGTCATGATTTTAAACGCATATCTTCACCAATTTTACTGAATTTTTTTTTTGCGTTTTTATTATAGTATGGCTCAAATTTTTCTTATTAGACGTGTTGACCATCTCCTTTTATTGAGTTATAGTTTGTAAGATCCTCGCTAATGGCGATGCAATTTTTCTCAATATATTTAGCGTAATCACTTTACTATAGGTACACGTCATTCCCTTATCTATGCGAGAAGCCGCTTCGAATTTAAAGTACTTAAAAGAACTTTATAGATCACCCTGTACATACTTTTGGCCAACAATTTGTTTTTAAGTTTTTAATATACAAATAAAGAATTCGATCACAAGGGCAAATATTTATACATTTTGTTTTTTCCTCTGGAAAACATAATGTGCTATATTAATTCTATACTGATTAATTTGATTTACTTAATAATTATTTAATATTACTTTTATATTGAATATTTATTGGATTCTTTTTCCACTCGTCTCTTCTGTCCTTGTTCATCATTATCACAACATTTAAAGCTTAAAACAATGATGAAATGGTTTTAAAACACCTTTTCCTCTATGAATGTAAGGAGAAAGTGTTTGTGGCTTATTTTGCCTTTAAATTGGTGAAGCTCGAATGATATATAAAAATGTACACAGAGATGATTATATAAGTAGGTTTTCATATCAATATTCAGCTTTCACATTTTTTTTTCTTTTTGAAGGGAATACTATTAAGCCACTTTAAACTATAAAGCACTTAAAAGGTTTTAGTCTGAGAATAAATAAGATATATTTATCTCTATCTTCTTAAAAGGTTCTTAATATCTTTCGAGAAAATGAAGTAATGGAGTCTGTGGGAAACCCGTTTTGTTCAGAATTGCCTTATGTACTATACCTTTTTTTTCCTTCATAAATATTGATATATTAAAATTGCATTTGTTGGCTTTTTTTAAAACAATAGACAACTAAATACTCTTTATTCGTGTGTGAAACAAAATGCACTTACTACTCATTAAAGCCCTTTACTCTCACTATACAGTAACAAAAATATTAAAAATTTAGGATCAGTTACCTTAGGGTCATAAATAACAAAATGGAAATCGAAATATATTCATTTAAGTATTATTATTTTGTGAAGAAAGCATTATTTTCTGAGATTCCTGTTAGCTCTAGATATGCACGATATATCCTAGATGCTAATCGATATTCTTGATTTCGTGGAATATCGTAGAGATATCGTAAATTTGAACTTTTTTTTAAATTATAGACACTTATCCCATTACCACATAACTAAGCCCCGTATAAACAGGATTTATAGTGAATGAATGTTATGCTCATTTACTTTCGCATGAAAGAACAACAGCCAACAAAAGTTCAAAGAATCTTCAAATAGTTGACAAAAGGCTGTAAATATTTTCTATAATTTTTTTCAATGTTCTTAAATTTTTAAGGTACTCTATTATCATATTTTTTACCAATATGATATTTAATATTTGGGAGGAAGCAGAACTGTTAAAAAGTATATAACAATTTCCTTTAAGGCTGCGTTCACAATTAGCTGGATATAATATTTACGCACTCAACATGACTAAGTCCAACATGAAAATAAGATCTAAAAGACTTTAGGAAGAACAGTGTTTCCATAAAATGGAAACTTATTGAAAGTTAGACCAACTGCATTTAGAGGAAATTCGCCATTTATAAAATCCATACACAAAATAAAACAAGCCAAAAAACATATAATTAAAATATAGCCATATTTGTTAAAACTGCAACGAAGTCTGATCCAATGGCAGCTCGGAACAGACGCACATGTGGAAAGATCGCCTCCTGACAATAGCGATCTCCAGTTACAGAACCTCTGTCGAAAATGTGGAGCTCAGTCCGCCCGTTCATCATAATGCCTCCCAAGACGACAACTCCAGGACCACCGAAACGGTTTATTTCCGTGTTGTTACAAGCGATTCCCAACGCCAGTTGATTTGGAGAGAGGTCGGGACACGGTTTCATCCCAGTAACATCACGGAAAGAGACCGTTTCGGTGGTCCTGGAGTTGTCGTCTGGGGAGGCATTATGATGAACGGGCGGACTGAGCTCCACGTTTTCGACAGAGGTTCTGTAACTGGAGATCGCTATTGTCAGGAGGTGATCCTTCCCCATGTGCGTCTGTTCCGAGGTACCATTGGATCAGACTTCGTTTTTATGGATGACAATGCACGGCCACCGTCTCCCCATACAGGACTCATGCTGTTGAGGAGCTCCTGGAAAGTGAAGATATCACTCGAATGGATTGGCCGGCATGCTCCCCTGATTTAAATCCGATAGAACATGCGTGGGATGTTTTGGGGAGACGCCTTGCGGCCCGATTACATCCTCCTGGGAACACCCGACAACTTAAACAGATGGTGATTGAGGAATGGGCACTCTTACCTCAAGAACTGTTGGACAATCTGGTGCTGAGTATGGGGAGACGGTGCGAAGCAACCATTGCAGTAAGGGGAGGGCATATCCCATACTTAGGAACATCTGCTTGCTTTTTTTCCTCTTGGACAGACAATCATGTGTAACGATACTATGAGTTCAATAAAGCCTTTTTTTGTTTGATTCCATACTGTATGCATTGTATTCATTTCTGCGCAACTATGCTTTCGTCATTCTTTCAGAACAAAATGCAGTATCTCATTTCTGAATTTCGTGTCTCTCAGATGATTTCTCGTGAAGTTATGACAAAAAACATACCTGTTGCTTAAGTTTTGCACACCAGTGTATAATCTTTACTACTAATAAAGATGAGTGTGTGTGTGTGGGTTGGCGCTCTATAGATGAGATCGTTTGACTTACAGCTTCCAAATGTATCACATGTATACCTTGGCTGTTGGTAATGTGCCCCTCGGGCGGATTGACTAGAATTTTAATGAATTAAAAATTAAACTGAATTTACGTGTTTCCCTCTGATAACTTCCTAAAAGATTATCGCAAAAATTTATTTTGAAAAGCTTCAAAATAATTATTTTTCATAATACCAATTTAATTCTCGTGCGAATTTATGCTGAATTTTGGCGATTTTTCTAAAATATTTTTTGCTTGATTTCCAACAATAGATTAGATTGTTGTCTTGAATTTTAAAACGTTTTCATTGTTTCATTAACTATACGATTGCGTAATTTGTTTCCACAGTTTAAAATTAAAGATCAAGGTTTCTGATTAATATCTATGCAGTTTGCGAGAGGACTAAAAAATTGATTCGCAAAATCGCGAAATTTAGAAGATGGTACCGGGTATACCGTACCAAGATGTCATAGCGCTCTTAAGTCTGCATTAGAAAAGTTTATGCACAAAATAAACAAAGCACATCTCCTAGACAATTAAAATGGCACTGCTTTATTGATTGATAATTTGGAGGAATCGTGAACATGAAGTTATATAAAAACAGTTTAAAGAAAATTAAAAATAATCGATATTTCCAGAAAACCAGCTGTTCGCCAAAGGTGAATAGTTTAAAATAAAAAGAAAAGTCCACTCAATTGCTACTAAAACTTGTAAGCTTAAGAAAATTCGAATTTTACTATCTTACAAAAACGCGTGCCTGTAGATCACTCCATAGATCGTCGGAAAAAAATGACGATAATCAGCGCTCAGAGTGTCCCCGAGGCTGATTGGTCTAAGATTATGAAATTTTGATTTTCTAAAAATTGTACTATTCGAAACTTCTTAAATCGATCAGATTTAATCACAGAAAACAGAAAAGTTTTTTTTTTAAAGTTAGAATGTAAAAAAAAATATTTCGTAGAAAATTATTCCTTAGGACTGTATAAAATTTAAATTTAAGAATTTTTTTGGAATATATTTATCGACTGGAAGAAAATAAAATATTATTTTTTATAAATCATTTGAATCCTTTTGAATATGAAGCTAAAACCTGAATTTTATGATAAGACAGATAATATTTTTTTTCAATAATTCTTTAAGATGTTCTTAAAATATGAACATTATTCTGTTTTGCACATAAGACTTCAATATCGAACGATTCTGTTTTCTGTACACATATTTAAAAATAAAAATGCTTTTGTAATTAATTGAAGTTTAATCATTTTCACTTCAATTCAAAACTCCAATTTTTCATGAGCTGACAGAAAATTAGAGAGATACAAAGGTCAATGAACAGAACGAATTAAGGCTAATATGGTGTTTTTATAATTATCAAAATGTGAAGCGTAAAATTATTTTTTGCAAAATCTATTAAAAGATAAATTTACATAAAATATTTAATTAAAATTTTAGCGAGCATTAATCCTAGCGAACCTGCTGGTTGCCATAGTCGGTTAGTTGAGTAATAAGTGTGAGTGTTAAGGTTGCGTCCATAAAAAGCTGTTAAAAATATAATAAATTGCTTTAGAATTATAGAAAATATATCTCCTAATTCTATATAAGATTGGTTTTGTCCAAATGGAAAATATAATGAAGGTAGGATTTTTAAAAAATGCTTTATTACATTTGCAGACAAATTAGCCTTTTATTTAGATATTTATTGCTTTATATTATAATTAAGTTCAGTTTATTCAGTTAGAAGGATTCTTATTTGTCTCAGAAAAAATAGTTTCCTGAAATTAGTGTTCAATGTGCGTGTCACATTGAGCAAGGACGTTATATTTGTATCGTAAAAGCGAGCAGAGAGTAAAGTCTATCGATTAACTAACTGTTATTGCAGTTTTGAGGTCAGTAAAATAATATATATTTGCCTTTAAAACATAAGTGTTTCAAATTGGAAGCAAATTAAGAAGTGAGTGGAAAATATATTATGAAATTCCCTATTTATAAACAAGAAACAAGTCAACGCAAATAAAAAATAACTCATAAAAACATTCATTTTTCAGAATCTCACGCGCCATAAAGTGGCTACTGAAGTCAAAAATACTAAGCCACTTGTCTAGTTTATAAAAATGTGTTAGGATAAAAATCCCGGATAATAAAACAAAGTCTTCGAATATTCAAAATGATAGGGATATTCATCAAGAACCCAGAGAGAGCAAGGTAATGCATAATATAGAACTGTCAGTAAAATGATCGATTACATTGTGTTTGGTGAGGTCATGAATATATATTTTTTTATTCATAAGATTTCTGTCAGGGTAAAGAAAATGCACCAAAAAAAAAGATAAAGCTGATCATTGAGAACGAATTCAATAGATTTTATTATTAAATTTCTATAAAATTCCAATCAACATAAAAAGCTGAAATAAAGCTTACCATAGAGAATGGAAAAAATAAATCATATTATTAAATTTCTATCAAACTAATCCAGCCTATTCTTACCCATATGACAACTTTATTCATTCTGATTTATTCTCTTTTAAACACGACTGCAGTTCTATTTAAATGATATAAACGGTCATAGTCCAATATAAAATGATCTGCAGTAGATTCAACTCAAAAATTTGAAGGCAGTGGGAAAAAAGAAATTGTCTATTTAAAAGAGATTAAATGAAGTAGACCTTAGGAAAAAAAATAATTGAATCGAATCCTTTTCTCTGAATTCTAATTATTCCGAAATTTAATATGATCTCTAGTTGCTTCTATGAATCTATCATTTTTACTGCATTAAAAAGCGATCTTTGGCGATTAATCCCAAGTGTATGGTTTATACAAAAGTTCCTAAAAGTACAATCGGTACCTTAAACGCAATTCTACCGGCAGATTGAAACTAAAATTTGGCATTAATGTACAATTAAAATCACAAGGGGGCACATGCCAAACTTTTTTGAGCTTGCATGCCTGCTAAATTATCGACAGACAGATACTCAATTCTTTATCTCAAAATTTCATAAGAATTTACATTTTAGTTGTGCAATAAATGTGCAATAAATTTTATATGACTCTTTATGTTTTGTGAATATCGCGTTCACTTGTACACAGACAACCAGGAAAACAGAATTCCTTAGAATGGATTTAGCTCAAAATTTAATAGAAATCTACACAGGTAATATTAAGTCTATATACCAAATTTCATCCGTCTAGCTTAAAGTTTTTTGGGTTCTCTTGTGCACAGATATACATAATTTTAAAAAGTTGTTTACCTGAGAAGTATTTAAATCTTTCACTACTGACCCGACCCAACCCAACCTAAGTATCCAAGAAAGCTGGTTTCTGTTTCAAACGAAAAGTGCAAGATGTAAACCGAGGACACCCTTAGTGATAACTCGTTTTACATCCTGCATCCCTTGTTTGAAACAGAAACTGGCCTGCCAGAATAAAATTTACATGGATCAATAGTTAAAGGTTTTTAACATGGGAATTCGTCAAAAAATTGAATTTGAATTTGATATTTTCTCCTCGTATATATAAAAAAGGAAAATACTAAAAAACTAAATAAATGCGAGTTAGGACTGTTATAAAAATATTATGTAAACGTGTTCAGGTTAACAAATGAGATTTAATTGACTTGGGTGGGCCTTAAGAACTTCGTCAATGCCGAAATCTCTCTGGCTAACAATACTATTCTTATATTTTTGAGCTTTTATGCAATTATATGTTAAGTTGTTATTTTAACTATAGAGAATTGATGTTTGTTAACATAATCAGAGATGTTAATTGATGGAGAACTCTATTTAAATTTAGATTGTTTTTAAATTGTCCCAGATTTTTAGCAAAATGTTATTATTACTTATACTTTTAACTCTTACTTTTTCAGTTATAACTATATTTTAAATTTAAGTGAAATTCCATATAGAATCTTTAATTTTCAGAAAATTTTTCTCCTAGAATAAAATCTAATTTAATTTCATTTGCCATAAATACTGATATTGGTTTTGCCATTATATTTGATTTTCAATATTTGATGAGAATTGGGAAAAATTATTGAACTTCAGAGCGCTTATAACTAACACAACTCTTAAATATACGAAACATTACCTTATAAAAACAAAGCTTTTGAAACTAGTGCATGAAAATAGAATTATAATTAAAATGGTAAAATTAACTTTTACATTAGCTCTCAATTATTCTGAAACAATATTTCAAATTTTGAAAATTATCTTTTACAATGAAGATACCAAATTTATTTTATATTGAATCAAATTTTAAAAATTTAAGAATATTTGGGAAATTTAAGAAAACATACAAATAAATACCAGTTATCCTTTTTTGCACTAAACATAAAAGGTGTAAAAATTGTTTCGGTAGCATAGAGGTTAAAATAAAGAAGGCTATTTTTTTGTTTTGTCTGCTATATGCAAAAGGAATTATCACTTCCCACATTGATATTACATCAATAATGTGTTTTTATCATATGTGTGTTAAACATTGCATTAAATCAATTAAAAACCATTCCATTAATCCTGTTAAAATTTTCACTTATAGATGAACGTAGATTTAATCATACGAAAAAATAATTTGTTCTTAAATTTCTCAACTCATAATAATCCGTTTGTTTTTTTAAAATTCTTAATTAGTAAACCATTTCCATACTACACAAACATCTGTGTACATATGTTCATAGTGAAATAAACAACTCTCTAAATATTTACTGATCTTTGTTAAATATAAAAGACAGATGAAGATAAAATGCCATTATCCTAGATATTCTTTGACTTCATTACACAAATCCCAATGGTGTCGAAGAGATATATTCGCGTTTAAAGTTCAATGATTCTGAAAGCCAGACTTTAATTTAAAGATAAAAGGAGTCCTTTGATGTTGTTTAAGTGCTCGAAGTAGATGGATATGCCCATAAATCGAGAATATTATTCATAAAGAAAGGACATTCTCACCATTATCATTAAAGCCATTATAATGTTTTTGGATGATTCATACTATTGTGGTTGATCAACTTAAGATGATGTTAATAGTGAATGGATTTCATTAACCAGAAACTTTACGGCTGATTTGATTGATAGTAACAAAAGATCTTATGCCGTTCTGCCGCCGAAACTAATCATAAATGAATAAAATGTGCTTGTGAATAATGAAATAAAGGGAAAAGACATATTGCCTGAGTATCTTTACATCCAGGGATACGAAAATAAATGCACTATTAATATAATTATAATGTGAGGTAAGTTCACGGTTCTTCATATGTAATATCAAGTCAACAATTTCACAAATCGTCGACTTGATTTCAACACATCTTAAGTCCAAATTATTAAAATGCGATTTATTTGAATACTAATCTAAACAGATCGCGAAATATTATTTTTAAATCCTCGTAAGTCAATTTATTGAAATACTGCTCCAAATGGACATTTTTAACAGTTATTGATATCTTCTAAAAGTATTATTTTTTATGTGCATATTTCTTAAACTAACCCGAAAAAATATACTGTTTTAAAAATTATTTACTGAGAAGGATATGAAAATAATTATTTAAAAAAGTAAAAATTAATTTTAATTACTTTAATGAATAAATTGCTTTTATTTTATTTTTTTTGAAGTTGATTTTTTTTTACATTAATAAATAAATAATTCATACATAAAGAACCGGGTATTTTATTTTTTTTTCTTTTCTTTAAAAGCATCAATAGTTTTTTACATAAAATAACCAATTAACATGCGGATTAAAAAAAATAAAAGAGATTTCTCTCCATTTATAAACTATTCTCTAATTAGAGACAAATTACCTTGTCATTACTGCAAAGATTTTCTGTGTGTCCTTAAGTCAAACTTAATAGTATTCTAGGTGATTCTCATGCGTTTGCTTGCTTCTGTTCAGAGAAACTAAAATCTATTTTATATTAATTGCGGTAACATTATTTATTTCTTTTCCCTATCAAATTTTCTTTTGTCATCATTTATTATTTTTGCTAAAAATACACCTTGTTGTGACTATCAGGATTGATTCATGAAATTCTCAATTTATTTAAAAATACGATCTTGTTCAAACGTAAAAATCAAATGAAATATCTTTTTAAAGTAACTTAAATCATATATAAAAAATTTACTAAAATGATATTATCATAAGAAAAGCCTGAAAGTATGGTTTTAAAAAGTGATGACAATAGATTGCATTAAAGTTTCCAACGAAGATAAAATGGATATCATCTCTTTCTCAAATCAATTCGAACTGCCCTGGAGGACATTGCGCTCGACTCTTTTGCAATAGCTGCCATCATAAACGGTGTAATTAATCTAAGAAACACCAATTTTCTTTGTGCTCAATATTTCGTACACTACACAGAAATAATTATCTCCGAAAGTACTCCGGAATGACACACAACAAAAGATTTACAATGTATTGGATTGTTCGGAATGTAATTTCGTTTTGTTTTTTGTGGAAATGAAAGACAGTTTTCGTATAATAAACAAATACTTTATTAAATTATATATTGGCCGTTCTGGTCCAACACCTTTTGTCATCTTTCTGGTAGTAGCATAATTCCACGCTCATAAAATTTTTGGTCTTTGCTACCAAAAAACTGATCGAGGTGGTTTTTGACCTCCTCATTTGAGGTAAAGGTTTTACCGTCTAAAAAATTTAGCGAACCAGTTTTGGCACTGGCGTACTGTCAACACACCTTCTCCATATACATCGGTCAATTTCTTTCTGGCTTGAACAGCATTTTTACCCTTTCTGTAGTAAATATGTCGAAAATGCTGCTTATCGCTCTCCATATTTAAAAGGGCACCAACCAAAAACTACTGCTTAGAATTAATTGGAATTTTTCACACACAAGCCTTGTTATATGAGCTCTCAAATCATATAAAAATTATACGGCTTAAAGGTGAAGTTGGGTGCAAAAAATACAAATAAATCCTCTGTCGGGAGAAAACAAAATTACTTTCCGAACAACCCAATAGATAAACCAACTTAGCACTCTCTGATCTACGCTTTTCAAGTGAAACCAACAAATTATGCATAGCTTATGTGTACAATTTGATTTGTCCAAAATTAAAAGGAAAAAAATGTTGTTTGGACTTTGTTAAAATTAGAAAAACAAGTAAAAATGTCAGAGCATTATCCAAAATCAAGTTTATTTTAACTGCAATTCATTTAAAATAATAATTAATTTCCTTAAAATAATAACGTAAATTTAGTAACAGTTTATGGTATACTGTTGATACAATTATAAATATGTGAGCATAAAGGTACAATAAAATTATTCAAAAATAATTTGTACATTTATGTGTCTTTTAATTAGCTTACTCCTTATTTATTCGCTGGTAAATGTACGAACCTCTTTAAATAAGAACTTTACTGTTTAAAAAAAAGTCTGAAGAAAAACTACATTTCTTTTTTTTAACTTAATATAAATAAAATTCATTGTGACTATGTACTTAGTGTATCCATTCTTTAATTGAATAATATTTAGCTTTAAATTTCATTACTGAGCTGCATGAGTGACAAAACTACTTTTGAAATCTTGTAGGAGAGGGATGTTCTAAGTTACAAATGAAAAAAAAAATAAGATAGTCTTAGGTAAAAATATGCAATTCCTCTTTTATAATGTTTCACAAAGGTAAATCAAATATTTTTCTTTGAATTCTGGTACATAATTTTATTTGTAACTTTAAATGCGTTTTGAAATAGTGAACAGGTTTCTTCATCCAGTAAATTATCAGTATAAGACATATTTTGAATGAAATTACATAGTGTTGTATTTAAGACCGTATAATTTCCTGCCGCCTAGGTATAACAGCAATCATATTTTGTTTTGTGAAGTTTTTCAGTAATAAAAAGAGGAAAGAGTTAATTATACAAACCATTTTAAATCGGCCATTTATTTTGTTATTGATGTTGATTGTTGAATGCTTCTTTTAAATGGAAAGGGTATATGTTAACAGAATGTAATCTTTCTCAGAAACTTTCAATACGCTTGACTTGTAGAAAAGGCGCTTGTTATCATTATTACTGCAGTTAATTTATTATTAATATTGCGGTTAATTCTCACATTATGTTAATTTGTTAAAATAAATGTGAGAATTTGCTAAAAAAGGATATTTTTAAAAGCAAAAATATAACTTTAAATAAGGTTTCTACCATAGTTTAATCAGAGTTTCAATCTTCATCCCTCGAATTCGAAATTTATCAGTATTCCTCTTTAATTACATATCCATAATTATATATTTAGATGCCTAGAAATTCTGCTGGAATAAAGAGACCAAAACCTTATGCAGATAATACAACGGTAGCTGCAGAAGCAGTTTTGAAAGATCGAATTCCAGTTTCGGCTGTAGCGAGGTAGTTAGGAGTAAGCAGAACAGCACTGCATTGATTTGTTGAAAGATTAGAAAACTAATTCTGAAAATGTTATTAGAAGATGAATACAGAAAATATGGAATTTAATTGCATATATTCTGACTAATGTTTTGTTTGGACTGTACTCTCTAAAGATGACAGGAATATCCTCGTTTAGTTTTTTGATGCTGCCTGGTATCGAGGCGGTCGAAACAAGGGACTTTAAGAATTTTGACAGATACTCCATAGCAAAAAAAAAAAAAAAAAAAAAA
>JAPMOR010046543.1:57988-142418 GCA_026543865.1 Argiope aurantia | reverse complement strand
ATAATCATAATATGGAATTAATTCACACTTGTTGGAGAATAAATAAAAAATCAAATTGATATGATTTGATTGATTGAATTTTATAATATTATTGTTTTTAAATCTAAATTTGGAAGGATGAGAGTTAAATGTATTATAAGAGATATTTTTGAAGATCGTTATACGTGTGAGGTTATTATAATATAAGCATTTTATGAATATTATCTAAACGGCACCAACTCAGATATGGGGATAAGAAGTTTTCACATCAAGTCCACCTTGATAGTCATAATAAGAATGGGGCTATGCCTTTATGCCTGACAAGACGTATTCTGTACAAAGGGTGAATGCATGAGCCATGCCGCAATAATGGTAGAAGTAAATAATGCTTTTACAAAATGTTTGAATTAATTTTAATGGTGATTCGGTTATTCATTTCCTGGACTGTTAAGGTAGGGCAAGATAGTTCCTTATGGTTTTACTAGCTGCTGTATCTGCGACTCCTGATGTGTTTAAGCATTGTTTGTTCATAAAAAGAAAGAAAGAAAAACATTTTCTATTATGTATTTAAATTTTTATATTCGATCGCTTAAGACTTTTAAGATCCTTAACTCTAATTAAAAATAATTAATTAATTAATATTCTAAAGTTTCGTTCTAAACAATAATTTTAGTTTTGCCGTTTGGCACAAAATACTACAAGAAAAACTAATAAAATTATCAAATAGAATAAAACCCAGAACTCATACTAAAAACAGTAGAAAAAGACAGATAATATGCCAAATGGATACATTAAAAGTTTTAAAAGTGCTAAAATATGCAACAAAATTAGATCAAACTTCTAAAAAAATTGAAAAAAATTTAAAAGACAATTCTTAGTTACTGCATGTGCGTATTAAGTTGTTTGCTTTTATTTTACGTATTAAAAGTGAAAAGGCTCTTTAGAAAGCAACACGAATACTGACAACAGTCCACGAATTATATTTTCTATTAAACAATGTGATAAGTTGAATATTTCAACATATAATTGGAAATGATAGAAATCATGTTTAAATTAATTTTTAAAAAAATACTGGTACTACTATAAAGTTTATTTTTTGAATTTTAAGCTGATGCAAAAAGATTTTTTTATGTGGTGATATGTTCAGAAATTATGAAGTGTGAACCTATAATCTTTCAGCCCTATTCTCTCCCCCCACCACACACACACACCATTATAATATGTCAAAAACTTATAATATCGCAGCTAATCTTTCTAGGTATTAAGGAACATGCAAGCCAAATTTTGTTCGAATCTGACCAGAGACTTGGAAATTTTTATGTTTCAAATAAACAAACAAACAGACTTTCAAATATATATAAAGAGAGAGGGATACATTATTATACTTTAGAATAAATGTTATGAAAATTAATTAATTTAATTATTCTATGCAATTTCCTTATAAATGCATGACGTATTTCAATACTCAATAATCTTGTAAGAAATTAATGTGGCAAGAATAGCACTAAAACAAAAGAATTTATCTATTTGACTAAAAAGATGTCGAAAAATTGTTAAATTTTATATTTATAAACACACTTTATATGCTTTGCCTTTGAACTTACACTATAAAAATATCACTATAAAGTACATAGCAGCCATAATAAATATTATAATTCTATATTTAATGAACAATTGATATAATATAGCTTCCGGTGATGTTTAAAACTTTTTAATCAATAAAGTGTAATTAGAATTACCTTATTTTTCAATTATGACTGAAAAAGGTAGGAATTAATTGAATTTCCTCGCTCATTTATTGGTGTAAATAAATATTATTTTTTAACATTTCAATTTAAGTTTGTTTTATTCAATAGCCTTAGAAACCACTTGCTTTGAACTATAATTTTTTTTTCTGAAAAAGAATATTTTCAAACTCTTGCTTTCTATCTAGCCGATTTAAATTAGTTTGTTTTAAGCAAAACAAAAGTGGAATGTTGATGTCTACACTTAACGTTGGAAAATAATACATATATATTCTTGTTTTCATAGTTACGAAAAAAGAATTCCAGAACTTAAAATCATTTTATGAAACATTTTCATCTCAAATGAAAAAGTGCAAAAGGAAGGCGGAAAACAGCATAATTAATTGAAATCTTTAAAAGATGTTTTTGTCAATGAGAATTACTTATAAAAGTGAACTTCATTGAATGCGGTGAAGTATTTCATTATTTTTTAAAAATTTCCTTCGTTAAATATTTTCTTTATATTTATATGAAATATTTACCTTAATTCTTAATTTTTTGACGTTTATAGCTAAAAGTGAGGGGATATTTCATAAAAGTTTATTAATTATGTATTGCACAATTATTTGAAAAAATTCTGTCTGTTTATTTAGAAAAAAAACTTTTGGAATACGCATATCACTTATCAAGATAAACATATCAATGGTAAAAAAATAATAAATATACAAAAAAAATTTTAAAAAATGCTTTTGTCTGTATATAAAAAGAAAAGGCATTTTTTTATTTAAAAAATTTAAAGGTCAAAACCAAATTTGTAAGGGTTTATTGAGGAAATAGATAAGCTTTAAAAAATTTGGAATCGTATTATAGTTATACAGTATTTTAATTTTTATATAATGAATGTTTGAAATCTTTGTTTCTTATGATTTTCAGAGTGATTTTACAATCTTCTCCTATTGTTATCTGAGCCATCGATTCAAACGTTTAACTGTTTGAAGAAGCTGCCTCGTGCTATTTTAAGCATATTTTCATCTATGCCTGCGAGTCATTTTCAGAGATGAATAACACTAAAGACTCGCTTAGAAACCGTTTGGAAGATGACTCCAATTCAGCATGTATTCTGAACATCTCACAATCCTAATACAAGTTATTTGTCATCTAATCTGCAACAACAGAAGTTACACTAATATTATTTTAAGTTTAATTATACATATAACAAAACATTTACTACTATACAGTGCAAAATGTATTTCTTCATAGTAAATAAAGAATTTTGAGTTTTTAGTATTTAGTTTTATTATCGTCCCAATAATCACAGGCCAAAATTATTTGACGGGCACTTCTAAACCTCATTGGACATTTCTTTAGAAAAATTGGCACGTTGATGCAAAAGGGTTCGCCACCCCTGATATAGTAGATAGGATTTTCCCCGGATGAAAATATGAATATTCTGCTATTTTGGAGTGCGTTTCAATTTTTTTTTCTGAAATTCAATCACATACTTAATAAAATGAAAGTTTTCTAAAAGGATTACATTTTCAGTTTCGTTAAGTTAAATAAAAGATACATTTACATTTTATTAATAATATTTTAATCTAAATCTTATTGAGGGAAAAGTTTATTAGTTAATATGCATGTCAAAGCATTTTTAGGCAGATTTCAAAATAGCTTGTTCTCACATTATTCGAGAATTAAATAAGTTCTTCAACTCTTTTGTTCCTTACAATGAACAAAGTATGATTTTTTATAAAATAAAGAAACAGGAAAAATCAAATTCAGCTATTGAGTGTTATTCTACAAATAGAAATTATTCTAAAAAGATTTAATCAATTCGAAAAGATTTAGAATTGTGTAACTTTATTCAAAAATGCATGAATTTAAAAGAAGTCTTATCTTTAATACTATTATTATTAATTTCAATTTATTTTTGTGCTGTTGAAATGAGACACTTTCATTTGAAGTGTGAGAAACTATAAATAATTTGATTAATTGAAACTTTTATTTAAAAACGCGTGCTAATATAACGTTTGTATTATTGAACAGCCATTTTCAAGTGAATCATTGGAAATAACTGAAACAAATTTCATTCTGATAATAAGAGACAAAATTAATTTTTAATTGCGCTACGCATTTTTATTGATATTCAAAAACACTTTTAAATTGTATTCTATTATATGTTGGCAAATAAAATAAAAAAATTATATTAAGATGAATGTATTTTTTCATGTATTTGCTTGAATAATTCATTTTTGAAGCGCAAATCAATACGTAAGTAATTCTCAAGTTTGGTCCTTAAACTATTTGGAAGAACTACATCTGTGGAAAAACGGCATTAGATTTCCCTCGAAGCTGAGAACTTCATCTGTTTCTTTTCGGCAGAAAAAGTAATCCTGTGCTTTACCTGATTTTTAAAGACCATCAGAATTTTTTGGTGGATCACAACGGTAAGTGTGTCTACCAGTGCCTCCAAAATCCGTTTGATGTTTTATTTATGGATGCGTTTAGATAACCTACTCAGAGTGAATTTCGATGATAATTTATTTAGAAAGTAGAATAAATTCCTTTTCTTAACTTTTCAAAGATCTGTCCCTTTTATACCACATCGAAGGATTCACTGACTAATACTTTCACTATGCACATTTAAATTAATTGCAATGCATCAAATAGAAATAAATCATATTTTTTTTTATTTGAACTACCACTAAAGTTTTTCTAAATACGATATAAATATATGGCATAAAACTTTGCTCCCGTGAATTTTTGATAAATGGTTGCAGCGGTAAATGCCTGTCGAAGTAGGTAGATCAAAATTGTGATGCAGTAAGCTTAGACATTTGTCAACTTCACCGCAGCACCACTTTAGTGAATTTGTGTTTACATCATAAATCTATTCTCGATTGGAGCTGTCAGTTTTTGAGTCAAATTCTTTTCATTTACATCATTTGCTTCCATTTAAAGAAAACTGGGACTGAGGCGTTTCAAAAACTCTCAAGTATATCAGCTGAATCTTCTCTTAATGAAACAGCAAGTTGCTAGTAGTTTCATAGATTCCTAATTTAAAATCCTTTTCCTCAGTACTTCTTTAGTGACAGCATTTAAAACATTTTTTTAAATGGAATAAAACCTAGAAAAGATTTACTATTTTATTATTTCTTAAAATATTGTCGGAGAAAAAAAATAATAACTCCAAACATAATAAAATTCTCAATAATACAAAGTCCTTTTTCCTTTCATCTTCCAAACCAGGTTTTTTTATGGCTAAAGATGCATTATTTGCTAAAGGAATCGATATTTTACTTTTCATTCAATTTATTTTTATCTTTAGTACACTTCTGAAACATTCTACAAACTGCGGAGGCGGTACTTTGAAGAACACTAAGCCCTTCAATCCTCAATTACGTCAGCAGATAAAAAAGATACGATATACGCTGTTATTTTTTCGTTGATTAAAATTAACATATCTTTAATTATCATCAGAATCGAACGAAGATGTTATTTTTAACCAAAATTCAATTACGATTAAGAAGCTTTACGTTAATGAAAAAGATAAGGTATTAAATAAGAAGTCTATAAATTATAACATTGCAACAAACTGAAAGTTTATTCTTTATGTTATTTCTATTAAAATTTGCTTGTTAAATAAATACTTTGGAAACTAGCATAGTGAGGAAAAATATAAAGATACTTACCCATGATTCTATTTATATCTAAAATAGCTAAATAAACAAATCAAAATTCGAATATGAATGAAGAACATAAACATGCAAAGCAAAATGTATTTAATATTAAATTTGATACCTCACAGTTCAAAATGTAAAAAAGGGAGGTTGATTATGTAGAAAAGGTATGTGCATACTAGTAATGGAGCATGAAATTTAGAGAGTATATAAAATTATCAAATTTTGTTCCAATTTTGTGTTCGAAACCTGTGCTTCAATGACAACCTGCCGTTATCAGCTCATCGATTCACTTACATATGACTTGTTTCGACACATATTTTTAGTTCCATTTATTCCACACGCATATTTTTAGACCCTCAGACCTGTCTTTATATTAATTTTATTTAAAATTATTTTTCCCCCCTTGCTCATCCAAAACCCACCACATATATTCTAAATAGCATTGATGTTTGAAAACAGATAAGGCGTTTTTTTACAGATTTTAATTTAATAAAAAAACCAAACACTTACCTACAAAACTTATGTAACTACTTACGTAATATTACCTGTGCTTTTAAGGTCATTATCATGGTAGAAAATAATATGAAATAGTAGGAATTTTCAGGCCATATTTAAATAAATTATCTTGAAATATCTTAATATATTGTTCGGCATTCGTATCTAGAAGTTACTTTCCTAAATGCTTAGTAAGATATACATTCCCAATTCCTTATGTGATAAATGACATGTTTGAAAGTTGATCTGAAATTTTCTTACTTCAAGGGAATTAAGTAGCTCTCACCGCCCTATTTGATTTATCCCTATTTGAACCGAATGTATTAAACTTGTCTCATCTGAAAATATAACTTTATTACGCAACCTCCATTCTTTTGCTCTATTTTTGAGAATAAAAGAATTTCTTTCTGGCCTATTTTTTCAGTGGTAAATGTTTTCATTCATTCCTTCATTTCATTTTCTTCATTGAAGCTCCAACAACAGTCTTTTTTTTCAGTGATAAGTGTTAAAAAACGAAGTTTCTTCGTTGATTATTTAATAATGCGTCTGTCCCCTTTGCCTTGAATTTAGGTTCCTTGGGCGCTATTTTTTATCGTACCAATCTTTTTTTCTTTATTATTTCCTACTTCTCATTAATTTAACGCACATTCGTGAAGAGTTACTATCTTTTTTTAGAAAATTCACACATTTATGTCACCATACTACTTGAAACAATTAGAAACAGCATTTAAGCGCCATTTCATGAGTTTGAAAAGCGTGCAAGATAGTATGTTTGCTGAAAATGTGCATATTTCTTTACACGTAACAAATTTAAATGTTTGTTGTTAACATTAAATGTTACGTGTGGAAAAATTTCTTTGGTATGAAAAAAGGCAATTTCAAAAATTTAAATACTTATTATGTTTTTCAAAGAAAAAAAGTATACATGTTCAGTTATTATATAAATAACGTAATATTTTTAAAAAAATTGTCCCAATTACTTTCTAAATAAATTAAATAAAAAATGTTCGCGTGCAAAATAGCTTTTTTTCTCTTTGTATTGTATTTAAAAAGGATGGCAAGATTTCAAATAATTTTACTACACTTTTTTTTCAGTTTATATATCTGGTATATTTTTATCTATTTGATAAAATATAGTAAACATTTCTCAGTTTAATTATATGTTTCTAATTTAAAACTCATTATTCCATAAAACTCATAATAATCAAATAATGAGAAAATAGGAAAGGAACGTGAAGGCATATTTAAATAAAAAAAATATCCGCATTCATTTAGAAGTATTCTGATTTCATCGTTTTTACATCTTTTTTCCGTAACAAAATTATAATAGTTCAGTAAAAATGAAAATCAACGTTTTCTTATCCATTGTTTAATTGCAAAGGCCAGTTAGTAATTAAAGAAAATGTATTAATATGACTTCATCAATTAAAATCTAAAAAAATAAATACTCAAAAAAAGATGTTTTAAGCTAAATGACTGCTTATATACTATTTCATCAAAAACGTTTAAAGAATGGGTGAAGAGTCTCTATACCCGTCATGCATAATGCTCTACTTTTTAGTTTCTCGCATACAAAGCATAGATAATACATTATAATAATAAAAAAATTAGATTTCCAGATTTTGACGAATCTTCACCTTTTAGACCTTCCTAAGTTCAAAAAACACATTTTTGTCATTATGTCTGTCTGTCTGTCTATGACAAAAGTAACTTAAAAGCGCTTTGGACTAGACGAATGAAATTTGAGATATAGTCTTTACACAAAAATTTGTAGATATATATCAAATTCATTATTGGAATTTTATTATTTTTTATTTTCTAATGGCATTTAATTATTTCGCACTCTATTTCACTTCACAAAAGAATGTAAGAGCATCAGCGACGTGATTAATTTATTCAGCTTTTTTCCACATGAAAAATGGAATTTTCAGATATCAGAGCCGAGAAAAGATATTTAAACCACATAAATCAAAATTTATATTTAAAAAAATCACGCAGAGAAATAATAACACGACACTTTATCAATTCCGTAGACAATAAAAAAGTTTATATTAAGATGATGTGAAGTAAAATAAACATTTGACTGATATAAAAAGAAACTTAATTGTAAATCGAAATTCTGAAATCGAATTTTTTTTTTCCTTTCTTGTATACGAAATATAGAGAAAATTCTGTAATCGTCAAAAAATTCGAACTTGGGATTTTGACGAATCTCCTCGTTTCAAACCTCCCTAAGTCAGAAAAACACATTTTTGACATTATGTCTGTCAGTCTGTGAACACGATAACTCAAAAACGCATTGTGAACGCAAATACAAAGAGTTAAGATCTTTGTAGATACATTTTGATACACAAGTTCAGCATCAAAAAGAGATTATTACCAAATTTTGAACATATCTAACAAAGTGTCAACCATCTTATATTTCGCAGGCATATAAATGCAGTAATTCGTAAGCGTAATGATTTAAATCAATAAAAATTCGGTGTGTGATCTTGTAACTACAATTTCAGTTTTGTGTCAAATTTTGTCTCCAGTCGGTTAGTAAAAGGCACCCAAAATACATATTCACAGTAGAAAGGCTAGCTTCACGCCCATTATTTATAATGAGTAATTATTATTCGCTCATGCCATGAAAGGCATTGGAAGGCCTACTCAAGGTCCGCAACTTTATGCCACAGAGGAGGGATAACACCTTTATTGATGAGTGTGCGAGAAAATTTCAGGGAGACAATTCCCGCTGGGTTTTTTCTTGCAGTATTTGAAGGACTTGTCGTCTTTGATAGTAAGAACAATTTAGGTCGGGATAATCTGGTTGGTAGAGGGTTGAATTCACATCCCTTGGGTTGTGAGTTCGACTTCCGCCGGCCGAAGACTCTCCGTATGTGTGGTGGATGGCGCACGTATAACTCTATCATGGTCACAAAGTCCTCCATGTCGAGAGTAATACCCCACTAGGGGTACCGGCTCAGAAGTTATCATTCGCTGATTCAGGTCTAAATTACGATCTGTGAATGAGTGAATGAAGTCAGCACCGTAAAAAGGGTTGTGACGCGTGAGTAGCTAAGATGTACTCTTGGCCCTAGATGGCGCTACTGAAAAACAAGAGACGCTCCCTCGGCTTAAAATCGCTGACATCGACAGCGGCTTGTCTATGACAAGTGCCATTAGAAACAACAACAGGAAGAGTTTTGCAAGTTTATTTTTGGAATGGCTCATTAATTACCGTACACGAAATGCATTCCAATATAGTAATAGTTTTCCCCATAAGGATCATAGATTCTACATATTAACTTATGAAATGGGAAATGCAGCTCTCATCAGCACCCTCATTTTTACGTACTCCTTTCATAACATGTTTTCTTAACGAAATTCTCGGTGTCACCTTAACCTCATCAACTTGCAAGTCTTCTATTCATCTAATATTAATCTGTTAACAGGGTATGACAAAATATTTCGTCGTCATGGAAATTTGCCTTAATATTTTGAACGTTCCATTGTCCTCATTGTAAAACGAGTTGAATAAAAGTTTATTCCCCAGATAACAGGTTAATTTACTTATCAAAAAGCGATCACATTCTTAAACAAAGTTTTGCCGCAATATCCACCTAAAGTTAATCTAAAATAAATTTAATCTTTCTTATATTTAAATGCGTAATTCACGTATAGTGAAATCAACTGGAAAAGGCAAAACAATCGTTTTTAAAATGTGTATGTATGTCCATATACCCTCATTAAAAATTTATGCTTTTATGACAAAAAAGTCATTAAAAATTCCAAGCAATTTATTTATTAACGATTATCACAGTTAAAAATATTCTTAAGAGCTACAATAATATCGTAGGATAAAACAATTGACAAAATATGTGTCTTCGTCGATAAAGAATGCAAACATACATCTATTTAACATTAATACGTGTGTGAAATTGCCATCACCATGATTTTGGTCGTTACGGAAGACGTTATAGTCTTACCGATATTCGTAAGAAGCCATCTGGATATCATCTCGGTACTGGACACATTCTGTAGCTTCTCGACAATCGACCTGTGTTGGAAAGATCAAACAATCAGATTACTCAGTCATGTTCATTAGACTAAATTTATTAAAATTTGAGATTTCCAATCGTGTGGCGAGTTACGAAATTTAAAGTTGGAATATATTACAGTTAGAAAACTAGTTTCTTGCTATGAAATCGATATTTATATTGTCTAGTTCACGAGAGCAAGAAGGTTTACAAGAGTTGTACTAGGACAGGGATGGTGAACCAGTGGCACGCATACCATTGATGACACGTGACACAATATTTTGGGCATGCAGCCGATCAAAGCGATTTGCATTTTATTTCAAAATCACAAAGTTCACTATGAAGTATTACGAATAAACGCCAGTGATCGGTCGCAGAGAGCATATTTCCATTCCCTACCATTGTGTACTAAGAGTGGTTTAACATCACTTGATAATGTAATGGCGTTAGTCACAAAATTAGTCACCCTCATATCTTCGCAGGCTTTAAATAAGTGAAAGTTTGATGTTTTGTTGGATGAAGTCAATTCGGTGTATAATGGCTTAATGGTATAATAATGTTCACTGATTGAGCCGCGGGAACGTACTTCAAAGATTTGTTGACTGCTTAGAAGAAATCATTGTTTCTGTAAAATGAGGTTAAAATACCCACAGTTGTTGGATGTTATGTGGCTTTCGAAATGGATGTTTTTTTCAGACATATGCCAACATTTCAATGAATTGAACATAAAGCTTCAAGGCACATATAAAATAATTATCGACATGATAAATCCCATTCTCACTTTTGACGCTAAACTGCATGTTTTCAGAAATGATATTATTACAAAAAACTACAAATATTTCCCAAAATTAAAAAAAAATCAAAAATTTAGATGTACATGAGAAACCAGACGAAGAAACAGTTATTGAAGAATTTATTTCCGTAATTGATTTTTCAATCAAGGAGTTTTCAGCTATATTTCACAGTTCAAAGAATTATCGGAAACGCTCAAGTTTATTATGTATCTTGATGTGACTTCATTTCATAAAATGAACTTATCCCAATTCGATTGGTTGGAAATTGAACAATTTGAAATGTAACTGATTGATTTCCAGTCTAGTTCAACATGGATTCAAAAATTTATTGAAACAAGGGGAAATTTGGATTCGATTGAAAAAGAAAGATTAATAAGCAATATAAATATAAATGCCAGTAACGAAATTTTGGAAACATGGAATTCGATTTCAGACACATTTAACTACTTGGAGAAACTGACTCATGCCACTTTAACTATATTTTCATCTATCGCTGATTGTGAGTCATTATTTTCAGAGATGAATAAAATTGAAGACTCGCTTAGAAACAATTTGGTAAATGATTCCAATTCAGCATGCATTCTGCTGAAAATAAGATCTTACAATCATAATATAACTTTTTTATCATCTAATCTGCGACAACAGAAGTCACACTAATGTTACTTCAGTTTGAATTACACGTATAACTAAAAACTACTACTCTGCTATATTACTATTATAAAACTACTATATTGCTACTATACAGATCAAAATATATTTTTTCGTAGTGAAAAAAGAGTTTTTAGTTGTTAGTATTTAGTTTTATTATTTTTTGAATAATGGCAAGTCAAAATTATTTGACGACACTTCTGTACCTCATTAAACATTTATTTAGATAAAAAAAAATGGCTCGTTCATCCATAAAGATTCGCCACCCCTGTAGTAGGATATGTTTTCTGTATCTAGACTAATATTTCGGATACTCTATCTTTTATAATGAAATTACTATTTAAATCGTATGATGCTATCCTTCCTATATTGACGAGATCCTTCCAATATAAATAAGGAAATTGTGTATTATTGTAGTGTCTACAAACACATTCGATAGAAAGTTAATCATTTTTACGTAAGAATTTAACTTTCATTTGGCTGCAGCTTTATATTTTAGGATTTTGTTTATCCCTATTTGAACACATCGAGTACTAGGAGTGTTCAAATGAATGATGTGTCTTTTAAACGAATTACTTCTATTTAAATACTGAAAATTCTGCAATTCGATACGCAACTGCATTACCCTCACGAGTCATATTAACCTTTTAAAGGGCTATTTTTTTCTAGTCATATTATGTTTAAATATTTTTAGGCTTCAAATTAGAATAAGAAAAGGAATTCATTCAGCTTATTTGATAAATTTAATTTGATTAATTAATTAATTTGGTTAATTAATAATTAAGTAACAAATCAAGACACATCATGTCGTGTGAAATAAAGAGATGAAACATTTAAGTTTCTGTCTTTCTAAAAAAATACGCCTTTCTAAAAAAGTACGTCTTTCCAAAAAAATATAAAAAAATTGTCAGAACTTATGCCAACTTATATAATTTCATACAAAGATTGATAAATTTGGTGGGAAGCATACTTCCCACGGCCTTAGAAAGGGTTAAAGGAAGAGGAAGTCTATCAGATAAATTCAATTTAATTTTATATAAAACTGAATAAACAATAAACTATCGAATACGAACTATCGATAAACTATCGAATATGGTTTGCACATAATCAAACATTACACATTGAATGGAATTTACGCGAACTCTTATATTGAATCAAAGAAAATAAAACCGGTTTTTTCAGAATTTTGAAATCAAAAACTGTTAAAAGATGAGTTTTACATAACAATACACAAAATCGCAAAAAGTCATTTAACAATGCCCTTTGGAATATTTTTCCTAAAGAAATTTCTTTTCATTTCCAAACACTATGATTAGATACTTAAATACAATTTTTGCTATTTTACTCAGGCTTTATGAGCTAAACATAATACGAAATGTAAACTAGAAACAGCTACCGCGATACTGATGTTGAGATAATTAAAAAATCGAGTCGATAACTTCAACTATAAACCAAAATTATAAAAAAAAATTTATCTGCTGAGAGAAAATCAAAATTAATCAAAACTGAAGTCAATAAAGTCTTCATTTACAAATAAGGTGGATTTTAATATATCCACATGTGTATATTTTTTTATAGAATATTAAAAAAAATTATTTGCATTTTCTAAAAAAAACTAGAAGATTTATTTTTTTGTATTATGAATCACCTTATTTCCTTAACAGAGTTTTATCATGTACAAAACTTTGTGTCAAAATATTTATCGAATAATTTCTAAGCGTATTATGAATTTCAAATATAACTTGTAAATATATAATAATTTATTGTAAAGTAATTTTTATTTGAAAAAACTTTTTTTTCCAAATCCATGTTATATGGACAAATTTTGGTATATATACGAAATTTTAAAAGACAGCTCAGTTATTTTGCTTCACGTCACAGGTAAATGTGTAACAGACATATTGCTGAAACAAAAGGTGAAATACATTAAAATTTATAATAGAAAGTTTGGCGCAAATATTAGATTTTACTAAATTTTTACCAGATATGATCAAAACATGGAAACTATAAGATAATCCAATGAAATGGCATTTAAATACACAGCTGTATATACCATTTTAATTTATAAATATTTCGTGAATATTTCCTTTTTTTAAATAAAAAAGTAAACTGCTTCGAAGATGGGCATATAACTTAAAAATAGGAAAGCATCGTACGTAACTCTCTTTCCTTAAATAAACATATAATTTCGTTCTTTTTTTTTTGTTAGAACAGATTTTATTATAAGAAAAAAATAATGAACCCTTTTATATAACTTAAGCCTCCTTTATTTGCAAGTTTAAAAACTCTTAGCATATAATAGGAGTGCCTAAAATCCTAATTTACTTCCAATGCCTTCACTGAAAGCCTTGATTACGGCATCGGAAAGCTCTTATTTGACATCCAAAACTTTCAAAGAAAGAAGAGGCATTATTATCAGTAAAAATACGAAGTTGACTTCAAATCGCGTTATGGGTGCTTGGAACATCAAAAAGAAGCCTCTTTTATTTTCTGGTCTCATAGAAAGTCATAGAATATTATAGAAACTTCTGCAATCCTAATTTATTTAACTTCCCTTCTCTAAAAGCTTTGATTACGGCGTTGAAAAGCTTTTATATGGCACCCGAAACTTTTCAGGAAAGAAGAGGCATTAATATCAGAAGCGCTACGAAGTTGTCTTCAAATGGTGTTATGGCAGCTTGATACCATTAAAATGAAGCACAACACAATTAAATCATGCATGAATGAAGTGAACTTAATTATCAAGACTAATTTAAAAGGTAATATATTAAAAGCGACAGAGAAAGACTTCGTTTCCTCGCTTGGTTAAATGTTCAATGTAGTTAAATTTACTACAATTTAAGTTGAGATATGTATTTGATAAAATTAGGAATTTATATTCTAGATTTATAAGATATTTTAATTTATTAATAACACTAGTTATTTATTTAATGATATATTTTTATTGGAATTTTTATTTCCTAATGAAATGGTAAGAAATTAACAGAGTTTGTTTTCAATTAACTGTATTGAATCCATATTTACACTTAACAAATGAAAGAATTTGTGCAAAGGATCAAAGAGGGAATTTCTTTATTTTACATATTACACATGTCAACCTTATTCCTAAATTACAGATAAATGAAACGCGGTTATTAAATGCTATGTTACACATTAAATAAGTACCAATCTCAAAAAATTAAACTAATCACTGCATTAATTTTCACTTTACTTCTCAAGATGTAAATACTGTAAAATCAAAAGATATAAATTATTATATTTTGCCAAATGAATAAATATGTATAAGAACAATAATGATCAAATGTTATAAAGTAACAGCGTGAAGAATTAATTGCACTTTGCTGCAATGTTAGAAATTCTGAATTTAATATGCATTTAATTAAAAGCTAATAATAGAAGTCACTATGATATTTTAACTCTGATTATTTAAAGAACATAACACATTGAATACAGCATGGCTTGCTTTTGGTTCCCTCCTGCTATCTAATTGCACTGTCTCATATATCTAATTAAATAAATGATTCGAAGGTCAGGCGTGTATAATGACAGCTAACATATTAAGGGAAAGATTAGATATAAAGATTAAATCATTTATATGATCGTTTTATAAATGTAAAAAAGAATAAAATAAAATTGTACAATAAGCCAGTGTAATATCAGAAAATATATTGTTAATTTTGTACTTCTAATATTAAAAGCATGGAGTTGGATGAAATGATTTGATAATATTCAGTTAGCAAATTAATTTTTAGTTTAATATCTTGTTTCAGATTTACATCGAGTGAGAAGTTGAGTGTCATATAAAAAGACGATTATTGGAATTCACAAAATGACCATACCAGAGTAGTCGAGTGATTATTTCTCGTTTGTTGTTTGTTAGAAACCTGTCATTATATTGTACAATATGACGTAAATTCTCCATCTATGAGATAAGCTGGAATAAGGTGACCAGAAATAATTTGAAGGAGTAAACAGGGAAAAAAATCAAAAAAAGACTAGTCACTGAATCAAACCGGTAAATAAATAATTTTGTTAAAACAATACAATAAAAAGTCCTCCTTAAAAATAGGTAAATTCTTATAAGCAGCACAAAATTCTTTCACAGTCAGTTGTCTAAATGCATTGTTTAGAATATATATAGGGTGAGAATTGCTGCTTTAGATGAAATTCAGTGTACCCGTGTAAGATAATCTTGATTCTCAGGAAAACCTTCGTTCATATTATAATTTTTTCTTACCCGTTAACTGGAGAAGTAAATATGGCGCATCAAACCGTGTATTGCTATATAGACATAGAAAAAAAATATTAGGTTTTTCTTACAATATTTGGATACATCTATGTTATCTAAAAATTTGTTGAAAATAAATGTATCCACTTATGCGGTATTGATTTTTAACTTTCTGTATTTAATTCAAATGCTTGTGAACTGACACATATATAAGCTTGAACAAAATAAATAAGAAATGTAATAAATGTTTTCGTTTATCTTTAAAAATGGAGAAAACAATTTTTGGTGATAGAAATTGTAAGTGTAATTTGGTAGAGTTAATAGCATTTTTTAACTTCCTTCAATTTATTAACTGTGGAATTAAATGTTTGAATTTTAATAACTTTATCAAAGATTAACTAGATCTAGTAAAAAAATTATATCATGATACGGTGGGGATTAACAAGACTTGTTAAGCAGGTTCGTGAGGAAATATAATTTTGAGATAATGAGATTCATTGAACAACATTTCGAAAGAGATAAGGAGACAAATAGCCTGTTTAAAAGATAGTTAATTTTAAGTGCATTAATTAGCTAATCCTTCGAGAACATAAAAATTAAGGATATAATGATAGGATTTTCACTGCTTTTGAAAAGACGTTAATCAATTGTAAAAGTGTTCTGAGACATTTTGTTAGAGATGTTCCTGAGCATAAAGCTAATTACAAAATAACGCATAAAAATTATAAAAAAAGTGATGAATCAAAATGAAAGAAAATAAGAAGACGTTGATTTCAGAGATTTAAAAAAAGGTGACAACTACTTTTAAATACGGTGAAGAAAAATAAAATGTGTGAACTGATTGCGCTTTCAACGGGAAAGGAAAGTGCTTCTTTTTTTAAAGATAATTTGCCGCTATTTCTTTCTTTCTTCTTTTCTAGAAAAAACGCTGATACTGCGCTTCTAATATAAACAGTATTTTCTAAGAAAAGTTTTATTAGGATGACATGTTAGACATAAAGCTAGGGGAGGAAAGAAAGGGGAAGAGGAAAATCGAACACAGTTCCCACGAGAAGAAATGTGTTTCGAATAGCAATGGTTATATAGACTTTATTTGCAAAAGGCTATGCCAATCTAAACGATCATTTTGGTGACTTTCCTTGGAAAAAAGAAATACTCACTTATGAATGGTGATTATTTTTGAAATAAAAAAAATCGCTTGCAGTTTCTAAAGTATGGAAATGTATCTTAGCGACGAAAAAAATATTTGTCATTAAGACCTCGCGTGAATTATCGGTAATATCTGTGTAGAAAACAAAGCAATGTGACGCCGTGATCTTGGCGTATAATTAAATAAAGAATGATTCATTCAATAATTTTGTACATAGTAACTAATACAAATTTTGAAAAAAAGAGGCTAATTGTCTCTTATTCTTTACGTTCTTATTTCTTTAATTGATAAATAAAATAGGCATTATAAATTACTACGTAATGGCATAGATGGCATAGACATTTTTAGACAGAAATGGCATAGTCATTTTATCAAAAAAAGTGACTTTATATAATATATATATATATGTGTGTGTGTGTTTGTTTCTCTATGATTTATAGTATAGTTGTCTTTCTAAATGGAATTAATTATAAAATATTTGTTTGTGAATTTTGTATTTTATTTTATTTATTTATTTTTGAATAAATGCTTCATTGATCCTTGTTGCAAAATATGCTTCGCAATTGTTTGAAAAAAAATTACGAGTGAGAATCAATTTAAATTGAATCAAGTGCTGTAAGTAACCTGTTATTTTTATTTGATAATTGTTTGAAACTAGTGATGTACTTTGAAAATGAGAAAGCAAATTTTTTTGGAAATTGATAAGAACTTCAAAATGTAAGGATTATTTTTTACCTAGACACTTATAAAAAATAAAGAAATAAATATAACACCCTGATTAGACATGAACTTTAAGAAAGTTATGAACCAGTATAGATATTTGAACAGTCAAATATTATATTAAGGTTCAATTACTAAAAATAACTGAGTAATATAAACAGAGAAACTGAAACTTAACTGTGCGTTCGTCGTTAATGGTAAAAATCTCAAACAGGTAGCAAAAGCGAAAAATTTGTATCATATTTTTAGATTAGTCGTAATTAATTAATGCATTTAATTATAAAATTAACTTTTAATTTTCCAAAGCCTTTTAAAATCTAAAATGAAGATCATTCATGTTATCGTATTTTAGCTTACAGATTTACATTCTAAAGAAAATACTGCGAAGCATTTAGATGAAATTATCAGAAAATATTTAGTTCTTAAGTATAAAAACGAAATATTTGAATTCTATGTTTTCTAAAAATAACTAAACTTATATTCCCTTCGCGCATTCACATATAACCGGGGCATGGCATTTATTCAGCTGCCTTTTCACAATAAAAATATATTTTTTCATTTTTTAACATCATAAATGAATTGATTGCCATATCATAATGTTAGTGTTAAATAATGATGGAAAATTTAAACGGTGATAATATATTTCAGAAATTAAGTTGCTTTACTGGATATATTTAACATTTATGGAGTGAAATACTGATTGTTTTTGATCTTTATTTGAGCCTTTTCTATTTAACTGAAAGATTCCTTAAGCGTTTGATTGTGTTAGGGATTTCTATAATAATGTGAGCAATTTTTCTTTAATTTTAGGAACTTTGTATCAATTGCGTAATTATTCCTTCTTTCGTTTTAAATTAAAATATTGTGAGTGGAAATTTAAAACCCTATATTCGACTTAGTATCTTAACATTTTCTTTTTCGATAAACAAAGGCAACACAAATAGTTCGATACTTGGGGTCATTATGATACACGGGTTATCGTGAAATCTAAAAAGTAAAATTCAATTGTATACTGTCTTAATAAATCATAATCATGTTCATCGATGCGGGTTTAATTCAGTCAGATTAACGTCCCAATTTGAACTTACACATAGGTTACATTGAGATGTACCTCGTAATTTTGAACTATGATAAGATGTGGAGAATTATACTTGAACCAGTTCACTTTTCAATTGAACCTTACTTCTCAGTTCTTCGTGACACATAATAATAACAGTAATAATTTTTCCTCATCAACGCTAAATCTAAAGTATACCATTTCAATCCCTAGTCGATTCTCGAATATACGATCCACCCACTTCAAAGTCAAGAAATTGCCGCTAGATTAACAAGACTTCGCAAAAACTTTGGAATCATAATTATCAAGATTAATTTTGTCTAAATGCATAATGTGAACGAACATTAAAATTAAAAGTATAAAAGCAAAAATAAACAGCAGTGAATCCCACCGTTTTTTTTATTATTATTTAGCCACTTCTATGTAATTCTAGAAACTTTTTCCTATCATCGTTAATATTTTAAGAACTGGCTCATTGTAGAATAAAAGGAATTTAAAATTACTCATTTTAAAATTTTGTATCCGAATTATTATCTTCTATATGTATAAATATATATATATGTATATATTTTTAAATAAATTTTTTAATTATTTATTCAGAGGTGTAATCATTAAGTTAAGTTGCTAAAACCAAGTTTTTTTTATGTTGTTTTATTTCTTCAAATCAACATGTCTTTGAAATAATTGTAAAAACTATAAATTGTAAAAATTATTACAAAAACTCCTATTATGAGCTAAAATAAATTTGTGTCCCTATTCTGGATTTCTATGCATATATATTATCAGTTATTACATATATTATCAGTTATTATTATATATATTATCAGTTATTACAAAAATATAAAGTTTAAAATAGTTTACCAGCGAAAAAGTTTTGCTAGTTAATATAAGCTAGAAAACTTACATTATTTTAATCAAGCTGGTGCGATTGAAATGGTATGAATAACAATTTAATTATGATATTAATATGAGTGCTACGGATTCTGCAATCATTGCAAGCACCTTCAATCAATTGCACCTTATTGTACAACAATTTAAAAAAATAATGAAAAATCTTATAACATACAACAAATCAGAACCACGGCAGTTTTATTTAAAAGACATGATGCTGTTTTGTGTTACAATTTAGCATACATTAATTTCTTAATTATTTCAGGATTACAGGATTAATTTCTTGATTAAGTTCAATGAATTTAAATCATAATTTTTGTATGTTCTTTTTGATATTTATAAATATATATAGCATATATCAAATATAATAAAAATAAGCAAATACATAGGACAATTTCTCTGACACCATTGAGATTAATTTCTTAAGCAAATTAAAATATGCAATATTCTTCATTGATTCAGTTTGAAACTACAAAAGAAATTTCAAATGAAAAACAAATATGTATTAGAAACATGCTAGCTCCGCCTTTTTAATTTTATAAATATTTATTGCACTTCAACAAACAAAAAAGACAGTCATATGTCCGAATACTGTCAAACTAATAAGTTATTTAACATCTTTTATAATAGGAGAATTTATTAAGGAATTGTACTCATTTAAAAAGATATAGGTATCATTCTTATATAAAGAGCTCCTTATACATATGAAAACGGTATATCATACCGAAAAATTAGCATCTTTCGCATATAAATGACGCAAGACTCACTATGTTTATGTCGTCTAGAAAAGCAGTTTTATTCAAATAAAAAAATAAAAAAGCCAGAAATTGCGTTAGATTTAGAAGCAAAAAAAACCACAACTTCATTATTCAGGACAGTTTTAGAAAGAAAAGGGCCACTGTGTTATCGTATATGGTCCAGTATTTTATAAACTTTTTAAGCAAAAAATGATGCAAATATCCAGTCCATGCAAACTCTTTCACGTGGTAATATTATGCGGTGTGTTAGCCGTACATTATCTACCTACAGATATAGGAGATAGAATCCGACTGAATGAAAATATACTTAATTTTTTCCTCATGAAATTTGCAACTATGGTGCTGAAATATGCCACAGTTACCTTCATTTATTTTACCTGGATAACGCAATTCACATGCTTTGTGATATGATTGGCTTTTATTTTATCAATTATTTATAAAGAAATTTCGGCTTGATAAAATATTCATCTGTAGCGGATTGTAGAACTTCGTCTGTAACGGATAACGCAGGGTTTTTGTTTCCTTTGTTTATTGACTTGTACAGTATCTGATGCCCCACAAAACACTAAATAGCTAATTGACTTATTATTTGTTGAAGGAGTTTGGCTGATATTTCAACATTGATCGGATCATTAATATTAATTTCGTTTCTGCGTGGATTGAGCTCCCATATTATCAGTAAATTATTTTGAACACCGAACATCAGTTGGACGATGTTTCACACCATAAATCTATGTCCTAAGATATGTGGGTTTCAATTACAAGTAATACATGCAGTTCTATTATTTTTATAACGTTATTGCCAAATATATAATGATATATATTCATATATAATAATGCAATTTTATAACATGATAACAAAGATTGTCTGTTTAATATTACATAATGACTTAACCATTTTAAAATTGATATGAATTTTATATATGCCTGTTATATTCCATAGATAGGAATAAAATAGCAAATGATATGAACGATCGGGAATTAAACCACCGATAATAATGACGATTTCCCAATATAAAAACGACAAATTTCTTCCATTCGGAAAAAAGTTTGAATCATTTATTTTCATTTGCTTTTCATAAAACTATCTCAAAACAGCTACGTGAACTATTTTACTAAAAGAAAACGAAACGAAACAGAAAAAATAAATATCATTCTGTGTACGGAAAAAATTGATGAATAATACACATTCACAGATGTTCTTAAATCTAAATTAGCCGTCGAAACCAGACATTAGTCCAGAATACCAAGGAGTTTAGAATCAAATTTCCTGGCGTAATTATGCAGCCGCACTGTGTATATGCAATTATCGGACGAATTTCAAATGAACGTCGCATATTAAAGAGGGCAGAGAACATTTGTAGGACGAAAATTGAGGAAACAGAACAGGAAATGAAAGCTTGAGTAACATGGACTCTTTTGGAGTCCTTTATTTGCTACAAAGAATCTGATTTTACAATTAAGGCATTCAGACTATATAATAATATCGTAAATTATCGTACTATTATAAAATGCAAATTCTTGTTAGAAATTTGATATGAAGTAGAAATCTGTCATGAAAATTGCAAAAAATATTGGAGACAATGCATTTTTAAAGATCTATGAGACAGCTATTCTCTGATCAATGTATAGCATATTATATTTGTATAATCTTCCTTTTAAGGTTTATGTGACAATATGCTTTTTATTTATTGGCTGTATGAAATAATTCTCATTACATATATTATAATCATAAAAATCTTTAACATAATGGACTTATTAGCTAACGTAATTTCTACAAATTTATCAAAATTAGTTGCCTGTCGATACCCGAATTGATAGATCAGTGGACTAAACAGAAATCTGATATACCTACGATTTATTGATCAGCATAGTATTAAAGAATTTAGATTTTTAAAAGCACATAAACGTAAGAGAGTATTATTGTTTCGAAATTTAATTTGCAATGCATTTAAATTAAAGTTTCATCACAACTAATTGTAAGAATTCTTAACATTTATAAGTCAATCCAACAAATGAATGTATGTCAAAATCACAATGACATACCTCAAAATAAGAAACTTATACAAGTAAATTAGAACTTTTTTAATCTTTTCTACTTCTCCAGAACTTTTAGAGCCTTACTATTAACAAAGGAATGTTTTAACATGTTAAAAAGAACTTTTTGTCGCATCTCGAATTAGAGAATTTAGAATTTCGAAACTGTAATTTATACTTTCCTGGCAGACAGATAGACATTAAGAAGAGTGTATATGATATGAATAAGAAATGTATTTTATTTTTATCTTTATCTTTTATCTTATATATATATCGAAAGAATAAATTAACAAACATTAAGTAAAATTTGAATTGTAGAGATATGAGATAAAGGTGTAAATTATTTTCGTTATAATTATCTGAAAAGAATGGATTCAATAAGAAAATGATTTGTAAATATGAAAAGCCTCTTTGAAAAATGTAGCTTCATTCTTTCGATGCAGGCTATGTATGGTGCATTTTCATACAACTTACAAGATGTTTATAGGAGAAAGTTGAATCCTGAGAGCAAGAAAGATTACTTTCAACTTTAAAACAACTAGGAATTTCAATCTCTGGAATGGATTCCTTGAATTGGACGCAAAATACCAACAACCTTTTTAAAAGACAACAACTGCAGTTTTTATTGAAAATTGGAAATCGATTGATTGTCTTCTGACATAGAAGTCTGGTATTTCGAATAATTTATTTTTCACCTTATTCAGCGTAACATTAATAACAACAATCTGAAGAATTTCAATAGCAACAATCATGTGAATGGTCGGAGCGTTAAGAATGGGATGTCGGTGACAGCCAACAGTCTGTATGCACTCCCAGAAGGTGCAAAATCATACCCCATAAAAACATTTTGATTGATTAAATGTTAGACTTCTGAAATATATCGATTACCGTTGACATAAAATACGTGGCACTACTTATACTTACAGTAAAAAAATTCTTCAATTATTCCTGGTTTTTCTGGAGTTTGTTGATTTTTTTCTGGTTCCAAGTGTTGACTGTGGAATTCAGAAGGTGTCAGCTAATTTTTTTTCCCCAAAATAACAGATTTAGTTGCATTTTTCATCGATTCCAGACTCCGCCCTCTTCCAGCATCCTTTCTTTTATTCGTCAAACCATTTCTGTTAATCTGAAAAAAATAGTGTGACACACAAAAATGGGTTCAGATGAATTACTGTTATATCATGACACACAGAAAAAAACCCGTCTTTCGAACATTTAGTATGAATTTAGCATTTTTCGAATATTATTCTAACCGAATATTTAGTACGTAAATCTATCTCTAATTACACTTTTTACCAGAATATATGAAGTTCAAATAATCAAATATAAGTTAATTTTATTTAGCACCTAATTCTAATGATGCATATAAACTATTCAAGAGGAAATAGATAATTTCTTTGAAAATAATTTCACAAGCTAAACTACTCAATTAAAATTACTTTTTTTTTTTTTTTTTGCTCATAAGATTTTTCTGTATTTCTAACAATAACATCAACGTTGTCAACAGATCAACAACCCTGCATTGTTCCAATATCCGGTATTCTGAAAAAATAATAGAAATGACTGTTCGATAATTAAAGATAATCGAACAGTTTTTAATGCCGTCAAAATGTTGGATATTTTTCCTATTTAGTATAATTAACACCCGGATATGACCTCCTTCTAATTAATTTTGTTATATTTTCATCTTTTTAAATGAACAAGCACTTAAGTATTCATGGAAAAAAATTCTGAATGTAATTCATTAGTACTGGATAAGTAAATGCTTTACTGGAAAGCTTTACGCATGAATATGCGTAAAGCTTTCAAAACAATAATCACATCTAGTAACATCTTTTCGGACTGCTAGGAAAATAGGAGAAATCGTTGTATTCTTAACGTTGTCTTCAAAATGTTTCGAAATATGTTAATACAATTGATGCTTCCAATATTTTAAGGAATAAACATCTTTGTTATTAAAGGCATGTATATAGAAGTGCTTTATATTGTTAAATATGCATTTTTATACACTTTTATTGGATTTATTTAAAGTTTGTGAGAACGGAAGTTTATAATCGAATGTTCATACATTTATATAGTTTTGAAATAAATACACTTGTATATTATTAGTTATAATGCACTATTTTAATATTTTTCAAATTTAAATTTCATTTAATTAGATAATTTAATTTTAATCCCATATGAATGACACAAAATATAAGTATGATGAAAAAAAAATTATGATTCCATGTTTCATAACATTTATTAAATGAATTACAAATTAAAGACAAAAAAGTAGAAAAGAATCTTCATTTTTATAAAATAAAAATGTGTTTTAAAAACTATTTTATTAGTTTTATTTCATTTCTAAAATAAATATAGTGAAAGAATATTTCAATTTAGTAAAGAGCACATGAAGTACTCTTTCAACTAAAATGTTGATTTCGTTTATTTTAACTACTTTCTTTTTCTTAGATTTTACTTTAATTTATTTATTATTTTTATGAAAAATACAAATAAGTTTTCTTATCTAAAATTTTCATTCCGGTAGAGCCGCTGGCCTGGAATAAAAATGTAATTAAATTCATCGATTAACTGATAATTATGCTTTGAAAACATTAAAATCGCGTTCTACCATTGAAAATTCACATAAGTACATTATTTGAAAAATCTAACAAGTCAAGAAGGAAATGAAAATTTTATTGATAGAGACTTGATAGGATTGATAGGATTCTGACTTTATGGCTTGAAAATGTAATTTTGTAATCGTTTTTTAATGGGCTGATGTACTAGAAATTAGAAATTCAGTACACTTTTGTGTTCTCGACAACAATATATATTAATATAACAATGTATATATTAATTTAAAATTTTAGAAGCTTTCATTACAGCTAATCGTCTGATTTAATTAAATTTTCGTTCCATATCAATGGAATCCCCTGACAGTAAATTTTTGAAATAATTTACTTCAAGATTCCTTGAAGTTTATGATAAAGAATTCTAATTATTAATATTCATTATCATAGATTAATAATAATGAATTACAAAATAACAAATTATAATAACGAAAACTTAAAAAATAATTTTAATTATTAGTTTTTTGTACACTAAGGAAAAGGTGCTTTTAAAAGCAAATTTGAATAAATTTACAAAGAGTAGCATTTTCTGAGAAAAAAATTGTCTGATAGCACTGTTATTGCAAATTTATCAGAATCCACATTGTTTTCAAAATTTTTTTTAAAAAAAGATTTTTTTGCTTTGTCATTTGAATAAATTTAATAATCCAATAAAAAACATTTGGAAAAAAAATTAAATTATTATTCTAATATGCTATAAAAACTCTTGAGAAAGCGAAACCTATTAAGGGAAAATCATTCGAAGTGTACAATTATTATATCAATGCTCGCCATTTTGTGATTTTGTGATCTACTTGTGCTTTCATATCTAAAATAATTGAAATTATTACTTACAAATATAGCCCTCAGAATGGCACTAATTATTTTTACATATTAAATAAATTCTGAGTGAACTTTTAAAAAAGGTAGTCAAGTTTTTAATACATAATAGAAATGTAATAATCGAGACATGTTTTTTCCCTGGGGATTTTTAAGAAAATATACGAATAGAAACTGAACATAAAAAGCGGAATTTTTAGACTTTGCTGCTGTAGGCATTATGAATATATATTCGACATATTTCGTTTCTAAAGGATGTCATATGATGTCTAAATGTCAGATGATGTATAGACTATTTGTTAACATCTATTTTGATACATCTTACAGATAAATTCTTCCAAAAATGTAATATGTTCATCATTTCTATTAAACAAAAAAGATTATTTATCGTTCTTTATTATTAATATTAAGGAATTTTCAAATAATGTTGCTTAAAGATATGACAATAATATTACATATGGATTTCAGTTTTACGGAACAATTTCTTCATTCTTTTTTCTTTTCCATTTAATGTCAACTATTTTAAACCATAAGATATGATAAAATAGTAGAATCAAAATAAAATCACAGTTTATCCATTATTATAAGTTTTGTTCTTGTTATTTTATATGAAAAGTATATACATAAATAAATGCGTAAATAACAAAATGCGAATTCGAGCAATCCATATACCAAATCAAGTAAGCCTTCCTGTTTCCTTCTTTATAATTATAAAAAATATATTTTTACAATTGTATTAAATGTTTTCCACTATCCCATAAAAAATTAAATCTAAAAAAATGTGAAAATATGTTGCATATATAAACTCAGAAACTTTTGGGTAGAAATTTTTACTTGTATAAACATCCATAAACAACTAGTTTTGATTACATTATTTTTTTTGTTTGTTTGTTTGCGGAACTTCTTCATATACTACCAATTTTTTCCAAGAATATGGACATTCTTTCTAAAATTTTCCTTGCACAATTGCTTTAGTACTAGAATTACTCAAAATAGTTTATATTCATTGTACCTCACTTCGTTTCTTCAAATGTTTAAAGGACTATGTAATAATGTGGCATGCTTTTCCGCCCATCACACCATACTTTTTTTCTCATCCTTTTAACATTAACAACAACAAAAAATGGGCCTAAGCAAAAAGAAAATTTGACCTATTTTAAATAACATTTTTTCCAGTATTCTTTATCTTTTTAAATCATTTGTATAGCTTCCACTAATTCCTTATTTTCTTTCATTATTAAAGTTATGGCAAACGAAAAGTTAACGGCATTATTCTTATTCTTAATCGGGCATAATACAGTTATCCTTTCCTACCATAAAAATTTCATAACGATGTTAGAAATGCATTCTTTCTTTATATGATTTTAAATTTATAATCAAAAGAAGTATTTATTCATTTAAATATAATATTTTCCATGTAAGCTTATTTAATTTAATTGGTTTCATTTCTCTGCGGAAACATATCAACAAAAAGCTAAGAATTTTTAGAGAATTTTAAGGACATAAATAACTGTATATAATATTTTTTTTATCTATGTATAATATAGGTGGTTCTGAACCTTTGTAAATTTAATGAAAATAAATGAAATTAAAGTATTATAAATTATATAAATAAAAAAACAGATTTCAAGTTCTAACCTAAAGGGATTGGATGCATTATTTCGATTTTACCTTATTCATAAGACATTTCTTATCTATAATTAAAAACTCCAAACACAGCCGCATTGCATGATAAAGCTAAAACAAAGAATTACTTTGTTTTAAAATGGCAGGTGAAAACTAACTTACCTTCAAAATAAAACTCGCTTGCCTCACTTTTTAATAGTTTTTTTTATGTAGTTTCCTTTTTCCTTCAAAGTACGAGATTTATTTTCAAGACAATGAAATCCTATTATGTCATGGTGAGTTAAAATGTAGTTAATTATTCTTCACATCTGGTGTATATCATTATTTTAAAAAATGCTCTGAAGATCTTTTCATTTCATTATCATCAGATTAATTTTAAATATTGCATTAAGGAAATAGATTGAAATTTTTCAAGCATATTAATTGCAAGTAAACAGAATTATTATGTTTCTCACTTAGAAAGAACATTTTTCGTAAAAAAAATTTATAAGATATTTGGTTTACGCAACAGATTAATATTCGTTTATATAAAGAGATGTAAAAACTATTATCACTTCACGTGCTATCGAAAAAATAGTAGTACGATATATATTACAGTATAAACAGTAAAATTATTAGCAAGTTGAGTTTAACAATTACTTGTTTAAAATAAAATATAAAAAAATATATTCAAAATGTTTATTTAAAGAGTATTTGTTTAAAATGAAAATAACATTCTATTATCAATGCAGAAGATAGCGTTACATTACATTACAAAGTTAACCCTTTTATTTCTTCCAAGCTTTTTTATAAATCTGTATACTGATCCTACTAATATCACTGAAGAAAGTAAATTATGAATTATATGTTGATATTTATTAATAATATACCATTTCATGCTTTTTCTGGAATATATAATAATATTAAAAGACAAGAGTAACTGCGTATGATATTTAAATTAAATCATGGAAACTGATGAATACGAAATTAGTTAAAATAGCGTATGTCTGCTGAAAATCAACTTTCCATTATAAAAAGATTTTCTTCTAAGTATTTATTGTTGATTATATGAAATATTTCCATTTGAAATAAAACTCTGTAGAAACATTTTCTTATTTCCATTCTAGATTTAAAATTCTTTATATAAAATTATTGTTTATTCAAAGATGCTTGTGTGCGTATAAAACGCAACTTTGAAATAAAGAATACGAAGTTTCTTCAAACATTGCAAGTTCAGATAGAATATATAGAAGTTAAGTTAGATAAATATTTTAAGGATTTATGTTATGTTTAAATATTTCTTAATAGTTGTTGAAAAATACTTTTTTTTCATCTTAGTCATCGACTTGTAAAAAAGAGTTTGAACTTCTCTTCTGAACCTTAAAATGAACGTTTATAGAATAATGCTATATCATTGCAATTTGCATTTTTAACTCACCACGTTTGATTATGGCAATTTCTTAGAAAATGTTTAGTTGTGGAGTTTTATTTTGTTTATATAGATTTCAGAGTTCGTCAAGTTTTTCATGATAACTGTCCTAATGACAAAAAAAATCATTTATGAATTTCCATCGGGAAAAGTTCTCAATAATCGTGCATCTCAATAATTTTTTTTGAATTAAAGGAATTTCTTCTTGTTCAATGCCAGTCCATATTATAATGATCAGTCCCCACTGTCATCTAATTAAGTTCTTTAAACATATCCATGGTCACTGTTTTTCTTTTAAATGTAAGTTTTCCGCTTATTAACATTAATTTCTAGACAATAATTTTATTTCTGAATTTTAACATTATTAAGCTGAAATTAAAATTATAAAAACAATAAAATATTTTCTGTTTGAAATATTGGTATGTATGGCATGACGAAGGGCACTATGTCTTAACTAAACCAAATTGATTCGCTATTCAGCTGTTCATTTTAATTAAAAAACAAACCCCTTTTTTCATTGAAGGACTGGTTCATTCCTGATAGTAGGTAAATTATATTTTTAAGGATATTTATTTATTCTGTTGTAGAAATAATGAGTATGGAATATAGCTTTTTGGCATTCTTTACATTTTATTTGACAAAACATTTTATTTGGTGACACTCAGAAATGCAGGAAAGGTCCTAATATAGTTCCTTGCATAGAAAGGTTCACATATGTATATAACTATAAACACTGAATATGGTTAATAATTTTTTTCCTTCAACATTTTACTTCAAAATAGTAATTTTATTTTTTGCTAATATTCCACCATTACTTAGAATTATCGAGTTTATTTCATTACAATCTATGGATGACATGGATAGTAACTACACATACATCATGATGCTCATATTTACATCAAGATTTCTTCGATTCACAATCAAAAACATTAAATTACATAACAAAGTTAATTTATATTTTAATTCATTAAAAACAAAATGAATTGAGTTTCATATATTTTCAGCATTTAAATGAATATTTTGTGAAAGTGTTATCGAATATTTGCGTAAATTTTCAAACGAAATGGATGTAAAAACGAAATGAAATCATCAAAATTGACGAAGAACGAACTGAAAGAAATATTTTTCCCCCAAGACTTTCTAGGATTAGATTTCATCAGGAAAAAAATGAGGTATAATATCTTTTGCGTAAAAGAAGAACTGAAAAATTACATCATATGAAGGGAAAACTGTCGTAAAAAGTATCTTTTGTTAGATATACAAGTGAATAATGCTATACTCAAGGTGAACTATCAAACGTAGAAGTTTTTCTCGAAAACTTTACTATCTTGAGTGCCTCAAATTTCTCTAGAAGTTTCCAAAGAAAAAAGCAGCAGTGTAAATGGCTCCGCATAAAAAATAAAAAAAAAATTCTTTCCATCATTTTTTTTTTCCTTCTTCTTCATAAAAAAATGTAAGAGTTCACCCAAAACTATTCCTTAGCAACTTTTTTTTATTTATTAAGGATATCTAAAAATATTCAAAATAAATGACGAATACAATGACAATTACTTCAGGTGTTTTAAACAAATACTGTTAATTATCAGAGTGCAAATATAATTAGTTACATTATGTTACATTAGTTAGTTAATTAAAAGAGAATAAATTATTAACAAACATTTTTTGATTAAAAAATTAATTATTAAGTCCTATATATTTTAATGCATTTCAATAAAAAATTACAAATTGGATGAATTTATTTAAAACCAAGTAATTTACAGTTGTCAAAAATCCTTTAAACCAATTATAATTATGAAAGTTCCAAAGCTTGAGCATTTAGAAATTTCTGTCAAATAATACATTTGCAACATTTGATATGACGATATATATATGAAAAAAACTGAGATTGAAGTAATTGAAACGAAATTTAGAGTTTTATTTTAATGAAATCATAAAAAAAAAATTTCAAATATATCTAAAAAAATAAAGAAAAATGAAGGAACACTCTTCTAAATATAGGAGGGAAAAAAATCCCTAAATATTTTGTTTTTCTGTTGTAAAAAAATAAACATAATGAAATTCTTTTACTAGTTATCTTCTTTTCTATTTCTAAGGCCATGAGTGACTTAAAAAAAGACATAGTTACATTGATATATTTTGAGAGCATTTTATGAAAAGAAGGGACATTTCTCAATCCATGTATAAAGAAAATAGCTCATAAAAAAGGAGAGCTACTGTCTATTTTTTTGCAGTAACTCTCCTTTACGCAATGTATGAGGCTAAAAAAGAAAGAGAGAACAAATTATTTTAGGTTCTTAAAGCAGATATTAGAGAACTTTAGATTTATACAAAATATAAATCATTTACTACATAAAAGAATGTTTTTAAATGTTCATTTTAAACAGGGAACTTTAACAATGAATAGAAAGTTTTTATCAAATGGAAAATTTTGAAATTATAAAACTTTAGACAGGAAATATGGTATCCTTTAAAAACCAAGAATAAAATCATTTCTGCTTGAAAAAAACAACATTTAATTAATAAATAATTTTATTCTCCCATGAGCTATTAATAAATTATCTTAGTACATATATTCGTTATAATCTAACCTCTATTATTTTCAAGAAGCAATTTCGAAAATCAGTCTCTTTTAGAAAGTAAGATAAATTTAACGATATCTATGAACTCATATTGTATTTTGCTTAGTATTATACTGAAAAGAAGACATCAATATTTTCATTTCAGTGCCATGAAATTGAATCTGAAACAAGACAAGTCAGAAATGATATAGGAAGAAATTTTTTTATAAAAGAAAGGCAAGTTAATCACTAACTTGAACAGATGCTTACAAACATTCATTTACAAACATTACTTCTGTAAAGAACGGTGATTTATTTATCACTTTTGTAAGAAAAACTTGTAAAGAATTGCGTGGAAAAAACTTTTATCGCTGCATTTCTGCAAAGAAAATATAACACTAGGCATTTGTTCGAGACACCTTGAGAAATACATACTAAAAACAAATATTTTCAAAAATAACAGTTTCCTTCTGTATTAAAAATTTTGTTTTGTCACAATTATAATAATATATATTAGTGCATTTAAGTTAAGCGTAATTTGTCTTTCTGTTGTTGGATTTAGTAACAATAAACGGCTCTAAAGGTGAATGAAATTTATTTATATAGAATTAAGATATATGTGAGGTTGTAGAATTCTCTTAAATTTTGAACGAAATGCATTTAAAGGAAGTCTGACTGGTTGGTTGTCTGAGTACAAATGAACTCGGTAAACTAAAAAATATAAAAAGCTAGAAAGACAAAGCTTAATTAGGTACACATGTTTAACATCTAAAATATAGATTCTTATGAAATGTTAAATGAAATCATCAAAGAGTTGGCCGACTATCGGTCCGTACATTTGCATGCATGGAAACGAAATAACTCATATAGGCAATTACTTAATTCTGTGATATTCATTATACGATCTTCTAAGTACAACTGTAGTTCCGTTCAAATTTTGATTTCAATCGGGAAATAGGTGCCCAAAAATTTCTCCAATAGATTAAGTAAAAAATGACTATTTATGCCAAAAATTTATATTTAGCAACCATTGTTTGCTAACGTCATACAAGGCATTCGCTCTATAAATCAAGTTACACAATTATATGTTGGGAATAGGGGTATTAGACTATTTTATTGAAAGGTATGCTAGAAAGATCCGGGGAGACCCCTCAAGCTGGTTTAAAAACTATATTAAGAAACTCTTGACTTTTCAAAAGACATCCTCGATGTAAGCACACAGATTCTCGCTCGTTCCCACTAACAACCCCATTTATTGAATAAAGAATGTTATACGCTAACTATTTATTGTTGAATAATAATAGCGTGTTGAAATATATGCTCCCTAATTATTGTTGCCCAAATTCACTTAACTTTCGCAATCTTTCATTAGAGCAATGAAATATCGCCTGCTCAATTCACTTTAATGGAATTAATATCCTTTAGTATGCACACAGGATTTTCCGCTTCTAGATTCTTCAGTAAATTGAATTTTATTACGTCTGATCAACCTGTAAATTCAGTCGCAACACCTTCGAATTATTGAATTATTATTTATATTTATATCCAATTAATACTCTTACAATGAAATTCCCCAAACTATCTTCGCGATGGCCTGGTGGAAATTTTGGGGAACCTGATTTCCTCGAGGATTCATTATGTGTGTGGGCCTGGTGTACTTTAAATCTGTTTGCCAAAATCAAACGAATTCACGTTGGTGTGGAAATAAAATTTGGAGGAAGGTGGTTGTGGCTGTGATGTCATTTCTATCATCTTATTCTGCTTCTAAATTCCAAGAAAAGTCCTAAATTAATATTCGGGTTGCTTCAGAATGGGCCAAATTTGTTGGAAAATAAAAAAAATTAGATATATGCATTATTATATCATATTTTAATTTCCTTACTAAATGTTACATTAAAGCAAGGGTATTTCTATTTTAAAATCTCATGTCTAAACTTGAATCAGAGAACACAGACCTGAGAAAAAATGCCTTTTATCGCTTTTTTCAGAAAATATTCTTTTTCGAAACAGCATATATAAATACTCAACTCACTTCCAATAATTGTAAGATTTATTATTATTTTTATTCCTTTTCCATTTTCCAGTTTTCTATAGCAGCCTAAAATTCAAAGTCTCATACATTTATCTAAAATTCAGAGTCTTCTTCATAGTTGTGAGTACTTTTTAAACGACAAATTTCAGAAAAGTAAAGAAGGTAGAAAACGCGCGCATAGGCAATCACTCATATTTATCACTCGGTTGTTTTTATTGTTCTGTTTCGCCATTTACCGTAAGATGTATTCAACAATAACTCAAACATCATGTAAGGAGCACTATATTTAAGTACAAACAAACAAGTAAAAGCATTGATATATTGAACCACGATAAACATCGACTCATCATAATATTACTTGACAGGCATTAAAAAAATATCTCTTTTTTTAATATTCAATTTTAAAATAATATTTATAGTGAGAAGTTCGCAGAAACGAAAGATTTGACAAGAAAAATATTATTTGTTTACAGAATGTTGGTACTTTATTTATCATTCATCAAATACAGATAAAAACACAAGTTAGGCAAAAAAAGGTTTTATTTAGTTTTTAGTTCTTCAAATAATAATATCAGATCAAATCGCATTCATATATTTCCCTCTACTAAAGTACCATCAGCCAATTTTCAAAATGTTGTGAATGCATTTTTCCATTCTAAGATTTATGTTGTTTTTTATATATTTATTGCTTTCGTTTTTTCCAAGTGTAAAAACATATTTTTAAAAATATTTCAGAAAAAGTGATAAAAAGCTGAATTAAAGATATTATAATTAGCCTAATTATAACTAGGCAAAAAAATTATTTCTATTGAAATATATATATAACGCATTTGAAAGAATCTGATGTTAAGTCTGAAATAATTTCAAAATGTACTGCTCTCGTTACAAAACATGCAAAAATTGCCACATAAGATTTTTGAAGAAGTACTTTTCTTTAAAACTTATTTTTAATGAAAAACGGACCATAGAAATCTAATCCAGTAATATTGAATGGTAAAGAAGAATTACGCTTTGCGGGTAAATCACCCATTTTCTAAATGGACAGATGAAGATTATATCTGGAACAAATAATACAGTTATGAACAATACTGAGAGCTATATCTCTACCCCCAATAAGCCAATACATCTGTCTAGTTAAATTAAGTAAAGTTTGGGCTCCAACATGACAATTTTTAGATGAATACTTTGCATAATTAATTTAGTAAGTATATGAGTTTTAGGTAAAATGATAGGAAATTTTACATGAAATGGTATGTCGGCATTTCTATGTCTGCCGCCTACTCTAATTACATTAGAACCTTCTTCTATAAAAGGGGGTAAACTTTTTAATTTACTAGAATGGTTTACCTGTTTACCACTTGCTAAATTTTTGAAGAGATCAGCAAAATGTACAAGCGAAATTAATTTAAATTCCGATCCTCTATTTCCTTTGAGGAGAATGGTGAATTCATCTTCTTGTTTCTACAGTTTCCTAGAAATCTAAGGAGAAAACTGAAAATATGTATTAATTTTTCATACTTATTATTAATTTTAAAAGTTAGTAAGAAAATCTGAATTTAAAGTCACTAAGGTGTGAGTAGTATTCTCCTTGAGTTTCAACAGAAATTGACAATCTTGAGAAGAATCAATCATTTGTTGGTCAGCAGAGTTTACTGAAACAGGTGGTTCTTGAAGGAAAGTTGGGCCATTCCACCATAACTAGTTATCAATCAATTGTTCTGGAACATGTCCTCTTGATATCACATCTGCGGAATTTAAACTGGAGGAAACATGCTGCCAATCGTTGTTCTGCGTCAATTGTTGTATCTTTTCCACTCTATTTGCAACAAATATCTTGAGATTATGTGGTGGTGTTTTAATCCAGGTTCGGGAAACAGTAGAATCTGTTTACATCACTGTACTGTCAATTTGTAGATGCAAAGCTTTTCCAACCTTGACCTTTAGTTGAGCGGCGAGAAGGCATGCACAAAGTTCCAATTTGGGAATGGAGACAGTCTTTAATGGGGAGACTCAAGAATGGCACTGATGCATTGCAGGTAAATAACTGCTACATATGCTACTTCACTGGCGTCTGAGAAACAAAGAATTACTTATACAGGATTTTCATTTAAAATCCATCTTGGAATCTTTACAAGCTCAAGAGCCTTAAGGGATTGAACTAAATGACTAAATGACTCCACTCTTTACCACTGAAGGGGGTCATGAAGGAAAATTTTTTGAAGCCACAATGTTTGCAGAAAAATCTTCATTTTACAGATAACCGATCCCAACATTCTCAAGGGGTATATAGAGTCTGGCAATGACTGAGAGCACGGCTCGTTTTCTAAGCTTAGATTCATTTTCATACTTGACTGTGAATATGAATAAATCATCAAAAGGCTTCCAATGCATGCCAAGAGTCTTTGAGACATGTTCATCAATGGGAAAAGTGTTTTCAGGATTAGAAGTCAAAACACTATTTAAAAGTTCCTGTGAGTTTGAAGTCCATTTATGTAAGGACATTCCAGCTCTTGCGAACATATTTATCAACTGTTATTGTAGAACTTGTGCAGTTTGGATATCCGGGGCGCCTGTAATCCCATAGCCCATGTAAAGGTCCTGTAAAACCATTTTCGATGCTATCGGAAAGTCCGATGCTCCATCTAAAGCTAATCGTTTAATGATGCGTATGTGAAGATGAGGGGCACATGAAGTACCATAGGTCACAGTTTTTAATTTAAATGCTACTTCTTGATGAGAGTTTTCATCGAACCATAAAATATGTAAATAGCCTCTTTGATGCGGCACAACTAAAATCTGACTAAACATCTTTTGAATGTCAAATGTAAAGGCACATTTGTGTGTCCTGAACCTTAATATTAATTCAGAAATATCCTCAACAACATCACTTTTTCACAATAAATTATTTAATGAAACTCCATTAGAGCTAGCGTTGAAGACTACTCTTAGGGCGTGCTTATGGACCCTTCCCGATAGGCTCCATGATGAGGTAAAAAATAATTGTTTTTTGGTAATTTATCTTCCCTTACGCTTTTCATGAGGCCAAGAGCATCAGATTTCTTAATGAATTCAGAATAGAGCTTTTTCATTTGTGGGGTTTTGTTTAACGTTATAGTTAAACTGTCTAGACAATTTCGCGGTATTTGTTTTGATTCACCTAAAACAGGGGGGATTCTCTTTAATTGGTATTTCCACAATATATCTACCTTCCTCATTTCGTTTAGGTATTTGCTTAAAATGCTTCTCACAGTAAATCGAATCTCCACTTAAAGAAAATTGATTTTCATGTAATGCCAAATTTTCATTTCTACTTGCCAAAATGACTCCATTAATTTTTCTAAGTTATCATTATGCGTAAAAAGTCCTCAGAATTTATAATTCAATTCTGACTCTCCTTGCTTTGCAGAGGTAGCAATAAATCCGAAACGCGAATTCAGCAAAATAAGATTATCCGAAACATATTTCCCTGGCATTAATATATCAAAAAAGAGAGAAGATGAAAGTAATATAACAATTGCTTTTGACCTTGCATAGGATCAGCCAAACTGAATCCACCCGGTAAACTTTGTTTTTCTAGTTCTTTTTTTATTGAAAGAATACATTTTGTAATCTTTGGATGACGAGCAGCTGAACTGTTTGAAGTATGACTTATCGCTATTCAAAATCGCTGCAAACACTTTTGAATATAATTGACTCGTTTTTCCATTGATACTGGAAATCGTTACATTATTTATATATTTTTTCAAAGATAATTTATTCGCTATTTCTGTCGTGATAAACGGTGTCACAGACGTCTCGTAAAAGCATTTTATGACCAGAAGCGTTCTTAATGTAAACAATAATATTAGGCAAAATAGATGAATTACCATTTTTTGTTTTTCGTTGTTCTTGCGAGCAGAGAACAGAAGATATGTCTGTTTGGTCTAATTCTTTTGAGTTAGAGTCTGAAGTGTTCTGACGGTCACTAGATTTATTCGTTTTTGCTGTTGTTTTTTATTTCTTGTAGAAGAATAAATATGAAGACGGCTATTATGAAAGTAAAAACAGATCATACAACGGCGATTGCTGCGTCAATAATTCGTTTTATGAGAATCTGATAAACCATTAGTACAATGAGTACTTTTGATTATATTTAATCTAGACACTGGATTTAATTTTAAAAATGCTTCACCTTTAAATAAAGGATGTAAAGGTTTATTACAGACGATAGATACATTCTTTGAATCATCTTTCAATCAAGCGGCTTTTTGTACGAAACTAGTAGCAGTTTTGATTTTTACGGTAATGCTACAGTGAATTTTTTCAAGAACAAGAAACCTTTTCTCTAATAATTCAATACATTCGCGCCATGTATGTAAATCAGATGACAATAGAAAGTTCGAACTGTCTTCTTGATTTTTTATCTAGTTTTCTCATCAAAATATTAATCAATAATGATTAAGAAAAATCATTTGTTCTAAACCCACAATTTTAAAAGCTCGAACATGTTTAAGACAACTGTCCCCAAAGGCTCGCAAACCTTTTGCAGCGTCGGATGTAAGACTTTCTAATGCTAATATGTCATTGAAATGACTTTCAACGCATAAGCGTTTATTATCAAAACGTTCTTTCACAGCGTTTTTCAAACTGGTATAGCTCTCTTTTACTGTCACTATTTCTGCGGCTGCACCGCTAAGAGTTGATTTTAAATAATACAACTTTTGACTTTCAATTAATTTATCATTATTGTCAATGATATTTTCAAAGCGAATTTTAAAATTCTGCCAGTCTTGGTAATGACAGAAAACTTAGGGAGCGGAATTTCAAGAAGTCTGAAACTAATGCATTCTGTTTTGCTTGATGCTTCATTAGAGAAAGAACTACAGTTTGAAGCAGATAAAACTTCATTATTAGAGGCTAATATTTTCTTAAGGCTTACGTCTAGTCTTTTACACTGTCCTTCCAATTTCTCTACTAGATGTTCCAATTCTTGTAATTCGGTATCCTCCGCTGTGATGAAGTATTATTCTTTTATCTGTGCTCTTAAGTTTTATAATCTCGTTTTGAAAAGAAACTTAGTTTTATCCAAACCATATTATTTATCAAATGCCCAAGATATATGGTTTTAATAAAGTAGTGACACTCGACTTACAACAAATCGTAGGTCTGACGCAATGTCTCATGTATATACAAAATAATGACATTATTTAAATGCAACACACTTTTAAACATTTTTAACGTATTATAAATAAAGCAGAAAATTCTGCACCGCCAGTTTAAAAGCATTTTACTTTTAATTGACACAAAAAGCATGCTTCGAAGTTACATTATCAGTAATATTAATTAATAAAAATTCATTAAACTTAATAAAATATAATATATTAAATTAAAAATTTATTAAATATAAAATTTTTCTTCCATTTAAATATGTCAGCAACAAAATATGAGTCTATGAAAAGTATTCCAATTTTCTGAAATTAGTTTTGTAAGAACTTTTTCTAACAAAAATGACGAAAAGCGAATTCAACGTTCTTTATATTAAAAAAAAGAAAAAAGAAAAAAAGGGGGATAAATTTAAGTGCGTTTGTAATCGGCTCATTAACGAATATATCTGGGGAAGAAGAAAAGGAAAGCTAGTTTGCAGCTCTAACCGAAAATGCAGTTCAAGAATTATCAGTAAACCAATGATCTGGAGCCACCTCCTGCATCAATTATCAGGGACAGGCAATTAGGAGAAGAAAATCGCATGATTAGTTTAAATATAAACTCAATTAATTGAAATACCTCTTGGTCATTAAGAACAATCAAAGTATAAACTGATTTTCTCTTGAAATGTAAATGCATTGGTAATTGTGATTTCTTTTTTTTATCTGAGCAGAAAATTATCAGCACAATTTTCATGAAAATGAATTTGGCCTTTAAAAAGAAACTGTGCAAAGTGACCATAAGAAATAATTTTTAACTAATTAGGAAAATCTTTACAATTATCATGGAATTATGTTACTTTGTTGTAGACTAAATTTAACCTGGTGTTAAGACATATACAGGAAATATGCTATAAATTAAAATGTTCATCTTTTCTTATTATGTCTTCATTTAATGCATTTCAATTATTGAATCAAATTCCATTTTAAGAAATACAAAAGTTACCCAATTTTGCTTCAATGATTTTTTTCAGTTTTATTCATTTTTAAATCAAGTTAAGGAACTTTCAAGTATATTTTTATGTTAGGTTCTTGTAAATGATTAATGCTATGCATTATAAAAAGACGAAATCATCTCGGAAAATTTTATAGTTGTGACGAAAGCTTACGTCCTCTCAGTAAGCAGATTGTTCTTTCTGATTCTTTGTATTAAACGCTCTTCGTCAGAATTCTTCAAATATAGACGCCGACCGCATCAAACGACTTTTAAAACAATGATAGCCTTTATATATATATATATATATATATATATAAGTAATCAATCTAAAGTAAGAAAAAGTTTGAAAACGAAACTAAAATGAAAACGAAAACAAAACAGTTTCGAAATCGTTTTGGTAAAAACTTCATAGTATTTAGAGAGCGCAAATGCAGCTACTTCTAAAACACAGATGAACTGATAAAAAAGTATAAAAATCAAGTTAATAGGAAAAACAAATAAACCAAATAAAAAAAATATAAAAAAGAATCCGGCCTGAAGACTTTTTCAAAGGTCACCCTCAGGCAGGGATTCAAAAAAAAGGGATTTTTTCTGTTAAGGAAATTCAGACAATTAAGTCTAATAATGATTCCTTCCTGACCCGAAAATCCCCTGAAATTAGGCCCAAGAGATATACCATTTTAAGAGAAAGGAAAACACAAAACGACAAATTAGAAGAAAAACCACGAATAAGTAAAAATACAATAACCAAAAAGCAATAAAAACCAAAATACCAAATACCATAATCATTATACTGCATTTAATATATCTTGTGCCATAACTCACCAAGATATTTCCATGGTTCAGACAATCACAAAAACATAGAAGAGAAAAAATAATTAATAATTTAAATATATATAAAGTTATTTTCCTGAACAGCTATTCGAGATATTATTTCATAAAACTTAATTCTGATTGGCTGAGTGCATGTAAAATTTTAACGCACGATTTTAATTCAACAAAGAATTAGTGGTTACTTGAAATTTGTTAAAATACACATATAGCACCCAAACGTTTGCCCTATTCATTAAAAAATAATAGTCCATTTTAAAATTATTAAAATATTACAAATGCTTTGATCGCAGTTGGTCTTTATCCGAATTATTTAAGGAATTAGAATTTAATTTTCAGGTTATTGTAAGGTATACTTTCAGAAAATAAAACTGATTAGCAAATAAAATTTAGTAAATTTTCAAATATTTTTAAAAAATGTATTCGTAATATTGCATTATTCAGGAATAAATTAAATTTGAATGTATTGAAATTGATATTTTTGCCAAGTCAGAGTCGAATATATCAATGTCATTTTATTTAGAAAAATAATATTGCATTTATAAAAATTCAAAGAAGCATGATTTATTTTCAAAATAAAAATGTTTTGTTTCAGCGGTCTTTTATTGAAGGACATTATTAATGAAATATTTCTCAACTTTCATTTGTTATTATTTTCTTAGAGCCAAGAGAAAATCGGCGACTGAGGAAAATTCAAAGATTTTTTCTCTCCTCAAAATATTTCAGCAAAAATCATTCACCATCCTTCCGAAAATTCTTTCAAGAAACCTTAAAGAAGCACAGTCACTCGAGTGCTTCCTCTTTAGCATATAAATGGAAAAGTGTTGGAACTTGAACTCAGAGAATTTAACGATGAAATATTGCCCTATATGAAAACCGATGCTAGAAGATTAATTTTTTTTAACATTAATGCAAAATGTTTCGTAAAAAGAAGAAAAATTCATCTTCAAATATCGAAATACCAGAAAAAAAAATGTTTGGGTCTCTGTTTCAAGTGTCAAAACTGTCTGCCTAATAAAAACAGTACATCCTTTTTTTTGAAAAAGGATCGCTGCCTTAAACACGTGGAAAGAGATTTTATATGCCCAGTAAAGAGAAATATGTTTGCTAATAGACTGAAACTTGTAATATCGGGACAAATTAACCAAAAAGTATAAGTATTTCTGGTGTGGTACCATTGTATTTTATACTATCTAACTTAAGATTTAAAAAAAAACATTTTATTATTTGCATGTCTCCTATGGATGAAATTTTAACATTCCAGTAATTGACACACTGAAGTAATTCAAATTTCCTTTGAATTTACAATTTTACAATTTTGATTTTACAATTTCAGATCCCTTAGAATTTACAATTTTTGAAATAATGTAATCTTTATGCGCTCACTGATTTTAAAATCTAAGAACTTTGAAATAATGTAATACTTCAAAACCACTAACCATAAATGTAAATGGGGATGAACTCTTATGCAGTTAAAACTCTTATAGCAATGATTCGCAATTAATCAGTCAAATGGATACAGAATCTAGCGTTTTCTGTTTTATTAAGTACCAGCCGCCTTTGGCGACCAGCCGGTTCGCCAATCTTAATGCTCGTTAAAATTTTAATAATTAAATATTTTATGTAATTCCTACTTTAATAGCTCCTTCATCAAAATATTTTAAAACTTCAAATTTTGTTAGTCATAATATTATAAAGGCTTTCAGTCATAACGTAATATGTATCTCTCTAATTTTCTATTAGCTCCCGTAGAATTTATACTTTAAATTAAAGTGGAAAGGATTAATCTGCAATCAATATAATAATATTTTTACTGAAACAAAGTATTTTTTTGTAATATGATTACTGAAAACAGAGTCACTGAGCGTTTAAACTTTATGGGCACCAAAGAATATCTTTCTTAATTTATGTAATATTTCAAGAATTTGTCAACAAAATTTTCTCAGATCCATCATGACCAGATCGATTAATTAACAATGTTTAATTTTAAATGCATCAAACACTAAGAAAATAAAACGAATCATTTAAAATAATCGGTTGAAAACAGGTTAAGAAAACTACTTAAAAAAACAATGTATTTAAAACTATAAACATATAAAAAATTATATAACGAACATAAATACATTTTAATTACAAAAGCATAAAACTAACTTAAAAATAATTTAAATCAAGTCCGCATCCGTTGAAAATAGTTGTCAACAATCATAACACAATGCGCATGCATGAATATTCAACACCAGTTATGGTAACGCAAATGCGTGAATTTTTCTACACCAGTTGGGGTAACGCTATGCAGATTAGAAATTTTTAATTTCCTTTATTCTGTTTTAATTTAATTCAAAAGTACTTCATAATGGATCTGACAGATCGATTAATTAATAACGTTTAATTTTAAATGCATCAAACATTAAGAAGATAAACAGAATCTTTTGAAATAATCGGTCGAAAAACGATAAGCCTAACCTTATTACAGAGGGAGATAAAACTGAAGCCTTACTCATTTGGCGGTGGGGAAATGAAGATTTTTTGGCGGGAAAGTTAGTTTTTATTTAATAATTAAAATTCTAATTAAAAATTCAAAAAAAGGATCCCAGGTGCACATTACCGACCTCCAAGGTATACATGTACCAAATTTGGTAGCTGTAGATCGAACGGTCTGGCCTGTAGAGCGCCAACACACACATACACATTGAGCTTTATATAAGTATAGATTATTATTTATTTATTTTGCATTCATTTCACTTGCTACTAAATAGAAAAATATATTCTTTTCGACCATTAAAATTTTAGTATGAAATAATTTTAATTAATTATTTCATTTTCTCTGGATATTTTCTGCACAAATATATTTTGCATATGTATTTGCAATCAACGATAGAAAATTTTATTATTAATTTTTTCTTAATCTACCAAATATTTGATTTCGTCTTCCACCAATAAAGAGTTAAAAAATTAATAATTAAAATAAAATGTTTGATAATTTAAAAAAAAACGGTATAATAAATCAAATTTCGTAAAAGAAATCTTTTACATTAATTAAGATTCATGTAATTTTTTTTATTACTAACAGAAAAAAAGTACAAAAAATAATAAATGTTAATACAATAGTTTTATTTTTCGAATATTATAAATATTTTGAATGATTTGTATAAAATGCTTATGGTTATTCAAATTGTTCATTTCAATTTTTTTATTTATTGAGTTCATCAAATTAGTGTAATAAGGAAAAATAATTTTATATGCAAGGGAATGATTGGTTTGATTATTTAGAAAATAATTCCTATTTATATCACGCTTTTTATAAGTAGAGTTTTATTATTAATAAAATGAGTACATTTATAGAGTAATACTTACGAAACATCTGAAATCATATTTTAAGAAAACGATAATTTATATTCGTTTATTATAAATAAGATGTCGTACATTACCAATTTATGTCACTGAAACAGCTTAACTGCACAAATGAGACTTATAAAACATCTGTTCTTAAATCAAAGGAAGAAAAACAAGTTTTATTGTTGTTGTTGATTTATGAATTTATTTTTTACTGATTTATATTTATTTCGATATAAGATTTAATTTCTATGTATCCACGAAAGGTGATTCATATAGCAACAATCCTTTATTTAAATTTGTCCCACATGGCATTGAAATCAAAATTGGAAAAAAATTCTTCTTTTTTTCCATTGTCCTTCCTCGTTTTCGTTAAAGAAAATTAATTTACACATAAAAAATGTATCTTTGTAAACATTTTTAAGTAATATACAATCTCAATTTAGTAGACACCAAAAGTAAAAGCAGTGGAATAATTTGAAACGTATGTTATGAAATTTACTTTTTATTCGAAAACTTTATCATCAGTATCAGTTTATTATACGCAGTGCTTAAATTCAATTATTTAAATTAAAATAATTAATAATTTTTTGGATTATTTAATAGTCATGGTGAACAATTTTTAAAAAATTGATTTTATAACTTATTTACTTAAATCACATAAAAAATTTGAAGTCTCCCCACTAAAATTAAAAGACGACTAAAAACAATTTTTGTATCAGTTCTAAGCTGTAAGTATTAACTGTCAAATGAATATTATACTATACTAGCCGCCTTTGGCGACCAGCCGGTTAGCCAGTATTACCGCTCACTACAATTTTCAATTAAATATTTTAAGTAACTGGTCTCTTTATAGATTCTGAAACAAAACATTTTTAATCTTCAAATTTTGATAGTCATACCAAACTTATACTGTTGTTTAGATCGTTTCTTTCAATTTACTATATATATTTTGCTAATTTGTTGTCATTTCCGGTAAAACTTCAACTTTAATTTAAAGTGGAAATGATGAAATTGCAATTAATATAAAGATATTTTTAAATAAAACCAAGCGTTGTATTTTATTTATCATCTTTATTGTTATTTATATTATTATTATTATTATTAATATGAGTATTGGAAACAGAATCGCTCGGTATTTAAGTCTTATGTGATCTACAAAATATTTTTCATAATTTATGTAATATCTCAAACAATAATTCAACAAAAATTTCTCAGATTCAGCATAAAATTCAGTTTTTTGTTTTGCTTTCAAAAGGATTGAAATGAAATCAATAATAATATTTTATTCCGGCCTATAAATATATTTAAAAAATTTCGAAGTCTAAATTTAATGCAGTAAGGTATCATATTCTGAGAAATATTTTGGACACACCAAATTTTAAATAAATGAATGAATGTTTCTGTTTTCCACGATCAACTAAGACTTTGTTAAAAATTTTGAATGTTAAAAATTTAGAAAAACTCAACGTTTTCATAATCTTAGTCCAATTAATCTTGAGAAACCTGCGCGCTGATTGGCGTATTTTCTTTGAAACGATCTATGAAAATCTAAAATTATTCTTTTTTTATTGAATAGTGATATTCAAATTTTCATAAATCAGTCAGTTTAAGTGATTGATTTAGTTGATTGGAAATTAACTCTTTTTATTTCAAATATTAGTGTTTCAAGAACATTCTGCTATTCGTAATTTCCACAGCAGAAGCTTAATGTAAAATCAAAAATTCGTTATTTATTAGAGCATTTATTAAATCAAGTTACATAAAATATAATCATTTTCCGTTTAGACCATTTTAGCAGATCTGTGACATACTAAAGCCTTACAAATCAGCTGTGTGGCCCTTATTTGAATGGATATCCTGCTATTAAACAAAACTTGTCTTAAAATATAACTGATTTATTGGATTAATAATATAGAGAGTGTAAAAGATCATAAAATAATTTTTCTTGAATTTATTTTTTAGAAAAAATAATATTTCATATATGTTTCCTTTCCTACAGACACGTGCCGAAAATTATATTTTTGCAGATTTTATTTCCAAAAAGATTTAATTTATTTTTAGTTGGAGCTTTAATCAATGTGATGGCAACACTTTGAGAAAAGCTAATTTTTTCCCATGAATACGAAACGTGCTCGAGAAGCTTAAATTTTATTTTTATTTTATACGAAAAAAAATTGTTGAAAAATATATTTAAAATATTTATTTAAAAATTCATTAAAAATAGAAATTTAATTTTAAGGTTAAAACATTTGTATCATTTAAAAGATAAATTTTTGATCTTTAACTTCATGTAAAAATCTTTTTTGTGCGGTAATATTTTCAGAAGTTATAGCAGAAACACGTCAAAATTTCGCTTAATTTTTAAATAAATAAAATTCTAATTAAAAATTCGAAAAAATAACCCCCAGGTGCACATTCCGGGCCTCCAAGATATACACGTGCCAAATTTGGTAACTGTAGGTTGAATGGTCTGGCCTATAGAGCGCTAACATACACACACATTGAGCTTTATTATAAGTATAGATTTGCTTTGGATTTTGATTATACTTTATGGATTGGCTTACTTTTCCCGTAATCGAATCAGAGTAGTTTATCAATGTTAATGTACTGAGCTGAAGATGTGTTGAGTGTGCAAGAGTATTAATAATGAATATCCATTATAAAAAGAATTCGGTCGAATTTCAAATTATTATAATTGTATTATTGGCCTATTATTTTAAGAAAGACTGCTTCTCTTTGATATTTTTATCTGTTTTTTATTAGCTAAATAATATTCTTAATTAGTACAAGCTCAATAGCTAATATTCCTCATAAATGTAATTCCCCTTTCATAGATAAGACACTTTGACAAAAGTGTGGCATGGAAGCCATGAATTAATACTGCTATTGTTCTCATCATATAAACCACTTAACCAAATTATTTAACCACTGCTAAAGTTAAAGCTCTTCTTCCTAAAGCAGTTCTCCTATTACTGACATCCCCTACCACACAATTTTATTTTATTCAGATTGAATTTCCAAATGTTAAGTTCCCTTCCACTTTTCTCTCATTATAAAAACTAAAATAAGATGTGTAATATAAAAAGCAAATATTAGACGCCATTTTCTCAGCGATTTTTTTGTGCATCTAATGCCAAAACAGTTATGATTTCGTTTCTTTTCAATTAAATCGGCTTGCATACTTTTATTTATTGGTTTTTATGCAATGATAAGAAACCCAATAAAATTGGTTGTTTTATTATAATAGGTAATATTCATATGCATAAATTCATTTCTATTTTCATAATGTAAAAAATAATTCTAGAAAACAACTTTTTAAAGAAAATTGTATTCTGTTATTCTTTATTAGATTTTGTAGTTACGTGGCGGTTCCCCAGAATTCTTTACAATTACAATACTTCATTTCATCTATACAATTTATATCTACATGAAAATGTAAAGTTTAGTGGAAGAAGTAATTTAATTTTACCTCAATTTTTTCTCTAACTCATGATGATGTGATAAGTTGCAGCAATTTTTGAATTTAATCAAATCGTTGAACCAAGAAATTTTAAAATATGTGTTGAACGATTTTGATTTTCAGATAATAATAGCTTTTGGAGTCGCCGTGTGACTTTCTCTTCACAAGTATGGAAATCTATCATTCACACAATATCAACATATTTATAATTTTAATGAAACTGCATTTTCTATAATGGAAATGGGTACTTCTATAAAGGATTTATAATTGAATATTTGTTGCTTTAATGTATAGTTATTTACATGCAAAACTTTTACTATCAGTCAAAGTTATAAAACTTTTATGATGCGATAATAAATTTCATAGTATAAATTAATTTTATATTCATTGCAAAAAAGTATAAAAAGTCCAATAATAAAAAGTAATTAAACTAAGAATGTTTCACTTTCAAAACTTTGAATATTTGAATATGGTGTTAAATATTATAATCAATTCGTATAAAAGCAAGATTTATTTAGCGAGAATTCACATCATTTAACGAAGCAGATTTAAAGTACTTCTTTTTTCCCTAAAACACTAAAATATTTTTGAGCTATGATCTTACTCTAACAAATAAATTTTTAGTGCTTTTTCCAAAGTTTGCATGATAGTTCTGTATATAAAATATGTGCCCTCTCTTCTTTCTGAGAGATTAAACTATAAGCTATCTCATAACTCGGAGTCAAGTTTGCATGCTAGTTCTGTATATAAAATATGTGCCCTCTCTTCTTTCTGAGAGATTCAACTATAAGTTATCTCATAACTCGGAGTCAAGTTTCGATAAAAGGACATTTAAGGCCACCGCAGAGTAAATAAGTATTAGTCTAGCCCAGAATAATGCTGGTACAGAAAAACCAAATATATATATATGTAATGATATTTTAACTCTAATTTCAATTTAATTAATTTTTAAGATTTTATCTTAATTTCGCCCATAGTAACATTATTCTAAATTATTCTCTTATTTCGTGATCCAATTCCACTGTCTCTACTTAATTAATTCATGAGAAGTTTGTTTGTTTGCTCCGCGTGAAGAGGCAAAATAGCGCTGATGAGGCAAATTCTTTTTTAATATCTCCCTGTGTTTCTCCTGCCTTCTCCGCGCGTATAACGAAAATCCCCATCGAAATCTCGTAATATATTAGCACTATGAAGCGATGTTTTCCCTATCAAAATCATAGGTTATATAAGACCTGGGATAAAATGTCCAAGAGCTTTTTCCTCATTCCTTTTCTGTGTCGTTTTGTGTGCTCATCGCTTGTAGATATGCCTTCTTCTTAAAAATGAAATAAAACGACGTCACGAAGTAGCAAGTCTCTTCACTGTCTTCAAACTGCATTCTGCTTCACATAAAATAATGCTTACATATATATATATATATATAAGCAGTAAAAAAAATTGTTGTACCAAACGATAATACTCAAGTCATTCATTTTTAGTTAATACTTTATTAGTTTATGAATAGTAATGTCTAGTTTTTTTTGTTAGTTCATATATTGTTGTTTATGTTGTTGTTTTTCAGAATTTTATGTTTTATCTATCATCAAAATTAAAATCCGTTTTAGTATTATTATATTGCATTAAGAAGAAGTACTTTTAAAATGGTATTCAAAATATAATTTCAACGAAGAAAAAAATAAAAGTATGCACTTGTTCGACAACCTTAAGATTAATGTTATATTTTTAACTTGGGCAAATAGTTTTGGTCTTCTAGTAATACTAGAGTATAAATATTTCTTTTGATAATTAAAATGCTCATTTTACTTGTTTGAAAGATGCGCAAATTATTGGATTCATCACTTTTCCTAAACTATAAAATAAATGCCTTGATTTTCTTTCCAATAGTTTAAAATTTAATTTCAAAGTAAATTTGTTTCGTCAATATTAAGATAAGAAATAAATTGAGACATTACGTATAAAACAGAGATTAATTTCTACTTCTTGAAATTTTGCAAATAATCTAATTATACAAAATTTTGAATTTTTTTAATACGGCTTATTTTTCAATATATTTTAGCTTAATATAATAGATTTTAATGTATTCTTAACTAGAGATATTTGATGTAGCTATATATATTTTTTTAAATAAAGTAGTTATTCCTCCATATATTATATGGCTATACATCGGGCACAAATCTCCTCTTTGCAATAGGTAGATCATTATTTTCTTCTTTACTTTCTGGCATACGAAATATAGAGAAAACTGGGATCGCCAAAAAACACGAACTCTAGATTTTGGCAAATCTCCACATTTCAGACCTTCCTGAGTTCAACGAACACATTTTTGACATTTTGTCTGTTTTTTCTTTTCATTTGCTTTGAGTTATCTGTATGTAAACACAATAATTAAAAAAAGCTTTGAGCGAAATTTGAAATTTGAATGTGGACTAGAGAGAAATACACAAATTTTTGAACGAAATCTATTTAGAGCAAGTTTGTCTGACTTGCTCTTCAAAGGCAATTGAACTCGATAATGATAAAATATAAAAAACTATATAACTAAAATTCTGTACACTGGTTTTGCATCTTAAATGTAGATATTTAACGAACTTTGAACCCAATCTGTCAAAGAGTTGAACATCTGTTTCTCTGTACTTTTGCATACATACAAGCAAGCGCAATAACTCATAAACGTAAAATTTTAAATCAATGAAATTCACTATATTATCTTGTGACTACATCTGTAGCTTCATGTGAAACCGTAGTTACAATGTGTCAGAAAAAAGGCATCCAGATTACAAGTTAGCGCGATATTTTCTGAAAAATGTTAGATTCATGTCAAAAATCTATATTTCAATTCTATTGTTCACCGATACCGTGAACAGTTCTCCTTCATTCCTCAAGGTCTCAATTTTATATAGGAGGGAGAGGGAGGGGGGAAGCATAAGACCTATATTGAAGACTATGCGAGAGAGTTTCGGGGAGACAACTGACACTGGTCTTTTAAAGCATCCATTAACTAACAAAATAATTTGAATATTTAATTTATACCAAATAATTTAATGCTCTTTTTGAGAACTTTATAGTAACTTACAGAATATAATAAAAAAATACTACACTCTAATTTACTTGACTTATTTTCTATAAAAGCTAAGATCCTATAATTCAAAATATTCTTCTAAGCGCCTGAAATTCTTAAGTAAAAGGAAGCATTAAAAAGGAAAGGAAGTAACGAAATTTTCTTCAAATCTCATTATTGCATCTTACCATCCTTAAAAAGAAGTGAATTAGTTCACTTTATTCAAGGACATTATAACACCATTAAATCATGCGTGAATTTAGATTACTCAATTAGTACACCCAATTTAAATGATAGTATATCGAAAGAGAGAGAGTATAAGATTTCATTCTTTTCCCTTCTTAAATGACACTTTAGAAATAAGTTAAGAATTGTATGATTCAAATTGCATTTCATATTTAGATGAGGTTATCAATTCGTATTAACGTGATTTGCAGAATTTTTATATATTTTATTGTATTCTGATTTATGAAAACTTTGAACAATATACGTTTATGAAAATATTTTTTCTTAAAAAAATGATGTGAATTTAACTGCTATATTTTACTGGAAGTTACATCATTTATATTAATTCAGTCTTAGAACTAAAACGATATAATTAGATACTATACAAAGCGTTTGTTTTTTTAAAAAAATATTATTATTATTTCGTTTCCCATTCCTACCTAACAGCAGATAATTCATATCAAACTAATCAAAACAATGCCCATTCTGAATGCAAAAGATGTATGATCGTCAGATTGATTTGCAGGGAACTTTTTTTCATCAACATATGAAAAAGACACGTTTCCTGCTCACATAACATATTATCGCCTGATAATGATTGTAATAGAATGATAATTCCTTATTGCAAACGAGTTGATGTTAGTATGGTACCAAAGAAGTATCAGTAATACTTGAGAATAGTTTCGATAAATAGTTTATACTTTAGCCAAAATTAGAAGAGAATAGTTCGCAGTGCATTTAGAGGTTTCAAAGCATGTTTAGTTTAATTTAGGTGTATTAAGGGCCCATTAGAAAGCAAAACAATGTTACGGATTAACAACATTGGTCAGATAATGTGGATGACAAAGAAACTAGCATTTCCCTCTCCAAACTTAGAGAACTTTCTAAAACGTTTTAGAGGAAGAGACACTAAGCGCTTCTCAAAATGGAGAAGTAAAAAATACACATAAAAGTCAGGAGTAAGGCCACTTCAAGAAAACAGTGAGATCTCATCCCTACTTAATAGATAAAAGGTGGTAGATAAAAGGTTCCTTTTAAGATAGTACCTTTCTTAAAAGAAAAAGTAGGCTAACTTTTATGCAGAAAGCTAGACTAAAATACTAAACACAGAGAATAGCTCCATTAGGATGGAATTCTGTAAATCATTTGATAAATAATTTCAATTCCTTAAAAAGTATTAAGCTGAAATTTTAGTATTAATTTGTCAATTAAAATTAATATATAATACACCGAGTATAAAACATTCTCTATCCGTTTAGATTTAGATCAAATTTTTACGGTTGGAACTATCCTTAAAAATTCCTTTAGAATGAAGTCCTTTTAAAATATTTCTATAATAATGAACAATTAATGTATATTCAAGAGCAATAATCTGAAAATACATTAGAAATTAAAAATATAAGCAAAGTATAAGATTGTTATATTTAATAGAAAAAGGCAGCATAATCCTTAAGTGGGTTAAAATCATAAATTCTATTAATTAACGTAGTTGTGACAATGAAACAATTTTTCCTGTTTTTAAGCATTACGAATTTCCAATGTACAATAGTGTTAGAAAAAACGACAATATGATTTTGTATGTTCTCTCTCTATTTTTTTCTTTTCTTAAAACGGCTTATGTTCAATATAAGTTGATTGGATTTTAATTACATTATCATGGAATGTTTAAATACGACGTAATTTTGTATGTAGACAGAGCCAGGATTTGATAAGACCTCTAAAAGAAATTCATGAAAAAAATAGAATTTTCAGTTAATGAAGTCCATTGAACATCGAAAAGAGATAAGGAAACAAAATATCAATCTAAAACAAAGGTAATTTTAAGAACATTAATTAAGGAATGCCTGAAATACATATAATGGCAATGTTTTTAAAACTTTTTGAGACTGGGTTATCAGTTCTAAGGATTTCTTTTTTACTTTATTGCGGTAGAGATATTCCAATACATGAAACTAATTATAAATTAATTTGAAAAAGTTATAAGAGTGAGGTTAAATCAAAATTAGAGGAAATTGAAATAGAAAAAAAGGAGTAATAAAATTCCTGGTGATAATTATTTCAGAAAAGAAGAGTAAAATCTGTATTTTAATTGGCTTTCAGTTAAAAAAGTACCACTTCTCCTTCATTAACAATTGCTGTAAATACTTTCCATTTTAGAGAAAAAACTGATCCATCTATTCCTAATAAAAAAATTTCTAAGAAAAATTTAAAAGGATTACACACTAGATTCAACGATTGGTCAGAAAAAAAAGAGTTGAACTATAAAGAGTACTAAATATAGTTTCTATCAGCTTAAATGATTAACTAGACGATTTTCTTTAGTGAGTAAAAAAAATTACTAAGGTTGTTTATTTTCATATAAGATTTTTTTTAAAAAAAAGTGTTTCAGTTTCTAAATTACCAGCACATATTTTTCCATTCAACTGCTTATACCTTTTTTTTTTTGCTTCTAGTTAATTATTGGTAATATCTTGAAAAGCTAAGGACTCGCAAGTATTAACAATAATGGCGAGTAAAGGTATAAAGTAAAATCCTAAAATTCTGAAAAAAATAGCCGATTAAATTTTTATATAATTTTACTTATTTTTCTTTTGATAGCTTCATCGTTCATTAAATGATATTTATTTGTTTGCGATACATGATAGAAAATGATTGAATGGAGCTTCAAAATAAAATGGAATAGAGTTCCATTATTTACTTTATTTTTTGCGTACATTTTATAAAGCGTACATTTTAGCCATTCTTTCAAAACAAAAGGAATTTAGAATAGGATTCAGATTATGAGAAGAGGAATTTTTCAATTGTATTTTTTTTTTGTTAATCTGGTAATTGTGTACTATAAATAAGCTGTAAATGCCCTAAGCTTCTATTCAATGAGATGAGATTGTAAGGATGAGTCTGCAAAATCTTTTGCGTACCTTTGCGCTGTTCTCGCTAACAATAAAAGTCAATAATTTATAATTATTCATGTTAAATAATACCGATCCGAGAATGTAATGGCTTTTACTGTAGATTATAAAATATAAATGTGTTTCAAATAATGTTTAAGTCTATTTCAAGCAAATATAAAACAAAATTTTCTTATTCTACAGCCTGTCCTTCTGCAAAAGTTATAGTTTCAAACATGCGCTGCAAATTACTGCTCATTTTGGGAACTGGAAACTATCACATTTGAACGAATCTATCGGAACTATCACATTTGAACGAATCTGAAACTATCACATTTTCCCCCGCAGAAGGGATCATACGCATTGAGTAACTGATCACATTTTCAGAGTTAGTCAGACCGAAACCTACGTCCTGAAAGATGCGATTTCTTTTTGTTCTTTTCTTCTTTTCTTTTCACTCATCATTTTGAATCATACTTTCTTTTTAAATTCAAAACTTGTGTATTTATCTTTCATATTGTTATTTCATGTTGAGAACCATCTGATCTGTTGCGCCGTATAATTTCGCTGGTAATAGTTTATTATATTAATAAATAAAATCTAACCATACCTATCTTCGCCTCCATTTTTCATCTCACACTAATTTTGGCGAAATAAACGCCCACTGGAACAGGCGCAAAAGCGCGTAATTGATAATATTGTAATTTTCTGTTCATCTGTCTATTTGGGTTGTGTGCTTGATCAAAAATTATGAATTTGGGTACAAGGCTTTAATTGCTGATTCACTAATTTTATTGTATCACTTGTAAATTTTACGAAGAATAACAAAACTTTCAGATATATAATAATCAATTCATATACTATCAAAATAAATTAAGTTTACAGGAGAATGCTTAGTGTTTCTGGTTATATAAACTGATCTGCAAAGACTTCAGTTATAAGCGAAACTCTCATTTTGATTGTATTTTGATATCCAGCTGAATTCTTCTCCTATCGTTTAAATATAGAGAATAATTCTGTCTTTACTCAGAATTAAATAAATATTAGTTTATTGTTGAAGATCATCACAAGAATTCAGAATATGGATTGACATATTTGAAATGTATGATAAAACGTAAATAATCAAAGCAATTGCTATTAAATTTTATTCATCTAAAATTAGCCATTTTTGAACTTTCAATTTGCGTTATATCTTCAAATTAAATTTTTAAAAAATCATAATATATAAATTTTTATTCGAAATATTAATGAAATCGTATATTTATTTTTTTATTTTAAAAGATATTCATTAAATGGATGAAAAATAAATTATTGTAAAAGAATTTTTAAATTGAAAGAAACTGGAAGGGTTTTGCTACATAACTTTTTTTCGGAGAGACATAAACCCAAAGGAGTTAGATATGAATCGCCATTTTGTCACATTCCGGAATCAAGTAATTTAAATAATTAAACGACTACGAAACTGAGCAAGAAATAATATTTTTTCTTGATAAATCATCGTATACTATCTATATGCAAAGAAAAACGAAAGCCATTATCCAGCATAACGATTTGCTATAAAATCATAACGTAAGATGACAATCTTATTAAGTGATGTCAAGTCAAGAAAAAAATATAATTGATATAAACAAAAAGTTAATCATTTATTTATTCATTTCAAAAATATTAACTCAATCTTGCTTCTTTTTAATTACTTTTTAAAATGCAAGAGACGTTTACTTATTAGTTTATTCTTTCTGTTCTAACCATTATTTCAAATACAACTTTAAAAAACACATTTTAAAAGTTCATTGCACGTATCTCTTTAGTACTTCAAAAACAAGTACAATTATTCTAAGAATCAGTAATATCATAAAAAATATTTTTTAGCTATAATTCAGATTTCTTTCACTAATTTTTTCGGGTCACTTCTTTCATTTAAAAATAAAATTTGTCTGTCTTAAATCTAGAATGGAAAAAAATCAATTATTTAAATGATGTCAAATTAATAATGATACTTAACATATTGCATGAGTAGAGAATTTTATAAAAATAAATAATCTCATTGCAAAAATGAGTGCTTGTCATGTATATTCAGATCATCAGCTCTGCATTCACTAACATCATTCACCACTACAAAACGTGTTGTGTCATTCAAATTTATTGACGTGACACACAATCTCATTATCAAGCTTATGAAAGCAGTTTTGTTTGAAAATAAAAAAAAAACCGAGAATCATGACAGATCAAGAAAGAAAATTCAAGCTTCTGTCCTTCAGGATAAATTGATAAAGATGAAATATTATTGTGTGATGCCATTTAATAATAGCCTCATAAGTCATGACTTTTCGCATTATTATAAGGAGTAAGACTATTTGGCTTTTTGTAAAAGCTGAAAAAAAAATATTAACGTGGATACTTTTCGATGTATTTCGAATGAACAGTTTGAAATTTTATGCACAGAATTATTATAATGTTTATAATATTTTTAAAAAAAGAAAACTCTAGATTTTTTTTGCAGGATGCAAAATTTTCTATTTCATATATTTAATAATTCCTTGGGACAGTACATTTCTATTTAATGCATTTGGTAGCCATAGTTGATCGCTTTCGGGACCATTTTAAACATTTATCTTAAATTGGAACATTTTACATAATAAGAAAAACATTTTGTTATCAATCATTTCGCCACATTCTGGAATTTTGAAATTTTATGCCTTTATTTTTTTCTGATGATATTACTCTATTTTAATGATTTTAGAGCCTCTAATAAATAATTTATGTATTAATTTAAATAATTATTGATTTCATAACGATGGTACGATCTAATAATTTACTTGAGCAATAATATTTTTAGATTCCTTAATATTTATTATCATTATTTTGGAAATATTTTAAGGATAAAAAATAGAAAATAATAAAAATAAGAATTTTTAAATATGTTTTATTAATGTAGATTTTAAAAAAGGAAATAATACTTTTTTATCGAAGAGCAAGTGATATTATCAATAAATTAAGATACAATGAATATAATAATAAAAGAATCTTGGTTAATCATTGCATATAAAAATTTGCTATAAACGCCATTATCATTTTATTTCAATTACTAATATCAATTTTATTTCAATCTGAAACTTTTTGGATTTTGTTTGACTTTGATAATAATTAATTACAGAATATTATAAGGATATAAAGAAATAAGAATTAAAATATTCACTCTTAGCATGAGAATATTACTAATGCGAGCTAGATTGTTTAATATTCTTATAGAATATGAAATTTATAGGGTATTTCATGCTACAGCATATGTAGAATACATATTCTTAAAAAGCAATGACAGCAATATAAGGCAGGCAATTTTCTTCAAGTGAATTCTTAGATTTAGTAAGGAGGGGGTTGAGTATAAGGTTGCAGCAATAGAATGACTGGTATCCCAGATAGGACTTGGATATAAAATATCTAACTTTGTAGCTCGAGATAGCTAGAAAATGGAAAGTGGCAGTGCATGTAGTGATTATTATTTGAAGAATGTTTAAATGACTAAAACTAGAAAATGACTAGAACATGAATGACTAGGAATGACTAGATGACTAGAACATGAAAATATTCGTTTTAAAAGCAATTTAATATGACACAGACAACAAATTGTGAATGCAGCAATTGTTCATTAAAAATCGATCCAAATGGAATGGAAATATATGCCTAAGAGTCTTTTCTTTTTAATTAATACAACAAAATGAATATTTTGCTTAAAGGTTGCTAATAATTGTTAAAATGAATAATTGTTCTCATTCAGCATTTTTTGTGGCGAATTGTAATGTAATTGTTCTTAAATATCTATAGGCTCTTTTATAAATTAAATTTAACGGTATAAATGAAATATTTTTCTTAAGGTTTCAATAAACGAATATTTAATTCGTTTGAAATTTTACAATTTTTTTTATCTATATAAAATGTGAAAATATAAATGTGTTATAGTTTTTATACATAGGTTTGTTGTATTCTATAAGAACAGTGAAACACATGGAAAATTTTTGAAAATATTCTCTTCTGTATTTTAGCCCATACATTTGCAAAAAAATATATAACATGATTCTGAAAGCACAATAAATTAAAAGAAGATTATTTTATAAAAAGCAAAATTATACATGTCCATTATTTTCAAATTAACAAACAGAATTTTATTTGAAAATTCCATGTTTATGAATAAAATCATTCATACGTAAATAAAGTACATGCAAAAAATAGTTATTTCATATGGGTTAAGAAGTATGTTTTCTTTGTTTTCATTTGTATAATTGGTAAATGTAAAATTAAAGCAATAAATTATAATTATAATTAATCCTAAAATATAAAGAAACTACAAAATTTTAAAAAAATTACTTGAATTATAATATCAGTTAATATTTGTAATAACACCTTCATATATTGATAAATATTTTAAAGACAAATAGTACAATTCAATATTTCTATGGTCAAGAAATTTAATTAATGCATCCTCCAATTCCATTAAAAAAATACTCTTTTTCAAAAGTATTACCTCAACGCTGCCTATATCTAGAATAATCCAACAATACTCAAGCTCACTGAGTGTCTTCAGTAGTTTAAGAGGCTATTACTATAATGATGTCCCATGTTTTTTTCTCCCCATCACAGCATCACAACTCTTTTCTCTCTCACTCTCTTTTCTAAAAGATATCATGAGAAAGCAATGAAGGCATTCAAAACGGAGCTTTCTAGTACAAACACATTTAAAATATCTTATATTTTCTTTTTTACTTCTTTTTCTTCTAGAGTTCTTTATGCTTTGAAAGGATCTGGATAGCTTCGTTATACTTCCTAATTTCTTTTCATACACTGAAATAGGAAAAATAACTGCATCATTCTTATTCGTAAGTGCAGTAGAATTAAATATAAATACGGTTATCATTAAAACCATTAGAGTTTCACAATAATTCTAGAAAAAGTATCATTTTATGCTTTCAGTTATAATTGTATTAGCTTAAAAATATTTATGACTGCGGATTTACTATTTTCTCTTAAAAACCTATTTTTTGTGAACGATCAAGCTAAATTATTATTTCGGAATAATGAAGGCCTATGATTTTTTTCTAAAGAAACACACTGATTGATGATATTACTGATTAAAATCTTTAATGATTATCTAAAAAATAAATAATTCTATGCATCTCAGGTATTTTTAGCCATTGTAAATTTTATAATTTTCAAATACAGGAATACACTTTGTTTACATTTTTCAAGAAACCTGAAAAATAGCGAAATAAACAAAGAGGAATTGTAAATCATGGTAAACCATTTACATACTTAAAACATGAATGTGAAACTAAGGAAATGAACAAAAAAATTCTGTAATTACGTGAACTCGTTAGAGTCGGGAACACTAATTTAGGGTAATAGAACATAGGCATATATACTTGAATGCATTATTCTTATTCATCTCTGTTTATAAAATTTTGAGGTAAAAGTTTGTTTGTTTTTAAATTGAAATATTTTTCAACTAATGCTTTATGACAGCATGATAGCATGACTGTATTAAAACAATAACAGATGATCACAAGCTTCTTTAAACAAAATCCAACTGGCAAGAACTTTGATTGTCATACTATGCGCTTTCTTACATTATAGGGTTTATTATCAGAATACTTAGTTCTTTGTATGTGTAGGTGGGTTAATGCTTTTCTAATTAAACTTTGAACTTGGAGTAAAAAAAATTATATAAATTCTTCTAAGGTTTATAATTTTCATTATCGACCGCTAATTTTTAATATTAAACTAAAACAATGCTCTGAAAAGCTTATGGAAGCTTCAAAATGTGAAAAAGGAAAAAATCACAAAATTTCTACTTCAAACAGTAGTAAAAATATATTTGTAGAAATTTCATAAATAAATCTATTGTAAAAACGTTAGATACCTGTCCTGTTTCATAAAAAATGCGATAGAAATTTTTTGTATGAATGAAAAATGTTTGAATTGCAACCATAATCATGGAATATTTTCGATTTATTAAACTGTTATTCGAAACTCTTTCAGTAGCAATTGTATTCAATATTGTAAAGTTGCTATACTGTTTGTTTCTTATATCTTTTTTTCAAAAATATTAGTTTTCTTGTTTATTTTGAAATAAGACGATTTAATAGTTAGTAATGATAATTAACCATATGAAAAGTTTCAATTTAAATATTTTCATATCATCTAAACATATACAAATTATTCATAAATTCTCTTTCTTTATGGAAAGCTTTCAAAAGGATTAAAAAAAGAACTATTTAAGATTCGGAAAAGAATATTTTTCTATGAAATAATTTTTCAATGGTAATTGGATGATGGAAAAAGTGAGAAAAATTCAGCAATTTTAAGTACAATAAAAGACTCTTATATTTTTAAATACAAATTCATAGCACTATTTATTTTGAAATAAAGTTTTAAAACTAATTTAGAGTAGATATTCTTTTACATCATAGCAAATTTTAATTGCAATATGACCAGAAAAATGTTGCATGCTCCAATTTTGAAAAAAAAGTCACATTTTAACTAATGTATACATTAATTTAAAAAAAGGAAAAGTAATGAATTTAATTTAAAATGGATGCATATACAACAGTGGCAAGCACGTTCAGAAATAACAGTGGTCATTAAAGATCGAAAGGCTCAATGTCTGAAATACTCTCCTAAAAAAGATATTTGGAAAAATTATCTTGGGATAAATGTCATTGAAAGAAGAATTTCAACTTTATTTAAACGAAACTTAAAAAGAAATTTTCCCAAAATACTATATAAAAACACAAATAAAGGGGATAATGATTTCTTTGGAAAAACTATAAAGAATAGAAAAAAACTCACTGAAACATTTTGCCCTCCTTGCATCGAGAAAAAAAGAATACACATAATGAAATTTACTTTCTAATTATCTCCTTTTCCATTTCTAAGGCCATGAGAGTAAAAAAAAAATTGAGTTACTTTAAAGCATTTTGAAAGCATTTTAAAGCGAGAGTGAGCTTGAGAGTCTCTCAATCAATTTATAAAAAGGATAACTCTTTAAAAACAAAATGAAAGTTTCACTTTTTTTCCTGTTTCTGAAAGTGAGAAAATGAAGCAAAGTTCTTTTGGCTTTCTTAATTTTCCACCATAGAATTTTGTATAAATAATAAAGTTCCTCTAATTCTCCCTGGTGTTTATTAAATTAAATAATACTTTTAAATGTTATACCTCTCATGTGGAGTACTTACATTTTCATGACACAAAAAACGCCAATTTTTGAAAAAATATTCCTCGAGTAAAAAACAGCAACATATTAAAGATAAATATTAAATTATCAACTGCAATTGTAAATTATCACTTTTATCCAATAAATATTGAAATGCTATGTTTCACATAACGCCGTTATCTGTAGGAGATATAAGTTAAGAATACATATTTGTTATGGCTCAGTTTTTCAGACTTTTTGAAGATCATAGACTCTAATTTTAAATTATGTTTTTAATAACTTTGTTTGTTCAGAATAATAAGTGAAACATTGAACTGTCATCACTTTATTTAAAGTATAAATAATGCAATTAGTGTGAAATATTTCAATGTGACTAAACCACCGTAATTTTCATTATAATATGGTGAAATTTACTGAGAATCAAGGAGGAAAATGGCAGCTTTAAAAAGTAGTAGAATGAAATTCCAAACATTATAAGGAAAATAAGTCTGTGGAATATTCTTGGGAGAGCATTTCGTTGGATTTACCAGCCCTCGACTTACTCACTTTTTGGATAAATAATGTACACGGTTGTAAATAGTGTACAAGTAATCACTCATTATTATATAAAATTTATAATTATATAACATATATAGTAAATATGATTTTCTTTTATGTACGACATAATTTTGAGAGTTCTTAGAAACATCATGATAAATAAGAAGGTTTTATCAATTAGATACCTTCAAAAATAATTAAAAACTATACTATGTATTTTAAATTTTTTCACTTTATCTGATATATATCTGATATTTCAAAACTTCCTCTCCCCTTTTTCCATCATAACTAAAATTTGTACACAAATACGACTGAATATATGGTTTCAATTTCAGAAAAGAGATTTCATATAGTGCCTTGTGAGAAAAAAAAATGACGCTACTCTGCATAAAATTGGAATATTTGAAATATTTTTACATATATAATATTGAATTTTTTTTGTTTATAATATAAAATATTGAAATATTTTTATATGAACCAATTTTTCATATTTTACAATTCTAGTGACCAGTGACTTTAACAGATCGAACGTCAGGCTCATTTATATGAGAAATAACAAGGCTTCTGAGGAACTCAAACGATTTCTGCAGGTTGATCCGAAGTCATCTCTCTATTACAAACCCTTGTCAAAGAAATTTACGTTTTTGTGCAGTCTGGAACTTTTACAGTTAAACTTGGAGAAGTCCAAAACGCATTGAAGTTCAGAAAACTAAAAACATTCTGATTGCAATTGCTGAAAAAGCAACAGAAAATGCCCATGATAGCAATTGTGAATCCGCAGTTTAATAACTCTGCATCTTCTTTCAGCATTTGAATCGAGTATCACAGCATCACATTTCAAACATTAGTATTTTCTTTTCACAGCAGCATCATTTCTCCCTATCGACCAAACTTAAAACCTTTTTTTTCTTCTGAAATAGAAACCCCATTTTCAGGAAAATATGTTTAAAATATTTCGTTGAGATCTAGCCAATAGTGCTTACACATGAATTGCTTAAACACATATTGTTTAGTATGGATTTCTTTATATTCAACTTTTTATGTTAGTAAGCACGGTTTTCGTAGATGCAGCTAATTTCAAAATGATTTCAAGAATTAAATTCATATGATTTCAAGAATTTAAAAAAAAGTTTTGGAGGTTCTATAACTTACGTTATGTATGGAGGTTCTACAAGAACGTCAAGAAATCAATAAAAGTTGCGGAGGAAATTTAAAGGAAATTTCTAACTCCTTGTATTTTTTTTTTCCTTAGGTAATTATGTGGCACAGAAATCATTTTTCATAACCCATACGCTCACATTTATTTGGAAAAGCAATGTTTCTGAATGTAAATGCGTTTTTAATCACATGTATTACAAACAAGGAACGACTTTAAAAAAATCTTTTATCCGAACTCGAATTGAGATCTCTGATCAAAAAAGAAGCGAAAATTTAAAAAAAATGAGAGATTTTCAATTTATCATTCTTTGTGGAATAGGTTCTTTGTCGGAACTCCCACAAAAGAAACAACAAATAAAAAAGTTTCAATTTACTTCCGATCATTGTATTCTATATATTATTTTTCTCTTTCTTCTTTTTTTTCCAATTTTCCTCTTGATTTCTATTTGTTTAAAATTCAAAGATTCCTCCGCCCCAAACCTTATTGCTCTGCGAATCCTTAAAAAAAACAAATTATCGATTTAGTTCGAGAAAAAAAGAAAGCAGAAAACACACCCGTAGCAGTCACAAATATACTTCAATCGTTTTTTACGTTTCTATTGTCATGTAAGGCTATTTGTCCGAAAACATGTTAGACGATAAATCAAACATGGCTAAAAATAGCAATATCGCAGTATGCAAACATTCAAATAAATATATATTCAAAAAAGTGTTCGTCGAATCGTCGCATCATATGGTTTTCATTACTGAAGAATTTAAGCATTGCAAAAGTATTTTTTCAATTTAAGTTTCCTGGTTTAAAATTCATTATCAATGAAAAATATTAATATTCGAAGATTTATTACAGAATATACAATTTGTTTGTAGAAGGATATTGATATTATTATTTTCCATTTATCAGATAGTGGAGTTCTAAGATATGAAGATTTTATTTGGTATTTTCTGCTTTCATAAGCAAGTGTTGACTCGAATCAACTTCAAACACACAATCTTATGCAGTTCATTTTTTTCAGTATTTGAACGTCTTTTATGGTATGGCAAATATAGATTTCTATTCTCAGAGTTGTTCTCTCAAATGCATTTTTTATTTAATTTTATTTACTTTTTCATTTATTCATCTTTCGAATACAAAAATGTTGTTTCTAAATTTTATTTTACAGGTGAAAAAGAAGACCAGAATATCTGTCACATTCCAGGATATCTGTTTTTAGATTCTGTTGAAGAAATATTTTTGTCACAATTCCAAGCAATGGACTCGCAATGGAATGAATTTCAATCCAAACTTAATTCTCGTAATTCCTAAACTTAAGAGAATTTTGTATTTAATGACAGATTAATTTTTCCAACCCACGAAACTATCACATTTAGGAGCTAAGTATGCAATATAAAATATTTTATAAAAAATTATGTGAAAATAATATTAGTCTTTTTCATATGTGCTGTTTTTTAAGATTTTAAATTTAATACATTTTTGATGATAAGGATATTATTTTATCAGTTGAAAAATAGCAGATAATTCCCCAATACTTTTAACTATTTTTAACATATTTTTTTAACATATTTTTTTTCCAGTGACAGTTTTGTTAATAAATATAAAATCATTTCATTGTCATTATACTGAATCTAATTATTTTTAATCAAGCACTGCAATTAAAAAATATTTCTAAGAAACAACTGTTATGCATGCGTATAGTTCTATCATCTTAAGTTAACTGAATTTTTTTATTCACTAATATGATTTGCATATATTTGATACTATGAAAATTATACTTACTGAGTAAAAAAATATATTTTTTTAGATAATAAGAGAAGTCTTGATAATCAAAGACAGAATATATATGAATATTTGCAGGATATATTTACAAAGTAAAAATATTTAAAACATAAGGAATACTGGTACCATATGAAATGTAGTTCTGATAATCACATAATCCAACATCTCTAAGTCTGGTTGCATTCAGTGCTGTCTAAGAATTTTATTATTGTGTGTTGCATGACGAAATAATCACATGTAGAAAATTTGTAACTATTTGAAAAAAAAATGTAAGTATTTATCTAAATCATTGGGGATTTTAATTTTATAATTATAAAACGAAATATAGTGAATTTAAATCCGATTATTACTTTGTAATTGTTTTGAAATTTACTCATTCTTGTCCCTATACTTGTATCTTGATTTCATTTCTTCAGATGGTAATACTATTCTTTTCATAAGCTGATAGAAATTATATAAAACTAAGCCATTAGATTTCACCCCCCCCCCCAAGGAACACGTTTGTCTCCCTTTTAATCGCTCTGTAGGTGGTTTTACTGCAAAGCTTTATTGCATTTCCAATTACTTTAAAGCTCGATTTATAGTTAATGGGAATAAAAAGATCAATTTACAGTTAATTTTAATTGCAATGAATATAAACCAAGTCTGTAACTTCCTATAAAATGTAAATAACTAATGGCAGCTAAAGTTGTATTTCTAATGGCTTGTGATTGTAACGAAGATTAAAATATGCAAGCAAGTAAAAGCGAAAACAAATTCGGTTATATACAGAATTTATAAATATCTTCGATGAAGTCGATCCAAGTTTAAATTTGTTGTAATAACTTATATAAATTCAGCCATCCATATTCCAAATAAACATAGCTATAGAGCAAACTAAAATCATTTTATAATTTGAGTTTTTCGAAATTTGGGTCGTGGTGATGCTTTCCCTAAAGGAAGGAAAAAGTTGGTTTTGATTTCTGCAGACCCAAGGAGTGTTTCGCAAAAGCTAGAAAAATTTAAATTTTTCTCTTATTTTGTATAATTATGACCGTTTGCGATTTAAATGAATACAATCATTCTACATATTGAAATTGTTTTTAAATTCAAGAGGAAGTGATGCTTCTCTGTATGAATATGAGAAATAATTTCCTAAGAGGTCAAAAAAGTATTTAATCTAAGTTTAAAAACTTTATAAATTTCTTTCTTATTTGCTTTTAATAGTCTAACTGTTCTGGCTGCTTTTTTTAAATCTGCATACCGTGTTTGGCATCATATCTGGGATTGCGGTGGTTTTGTCTCGGCTTCGGATCCAAAAGGACCTAGGCTCGAATTTCGGTTCTGCCAAAGAATCACCATGTAAGCGTGTCTGGTGCATTCTAATTCCATCGGAGCTAAGTATCCTTCCAACAGTGTACAGCAGAAGTTTGGTTATTTTCCAGATTGCATCATTAATGTCTCATAGGGGTCATGGTTTCCATTTGCGGGGTCTAAGTTCCTGACCTAAATATCATATTGGACTTTTACAATGTGTAATTAATTAGCGTATAATTGCCATAAATCAAATTGTATATTTCCTGGCATAAGTCATGAATTGAATTTTTGTAGAGAAAACCTCCAATGCTGCTATGCATTTTTTTATTTGTAGAGTTATTTTCTCATAATTCCTGACATCATTTTTCTTCCATCAAAGACCAATCCTCACTGATTAATAATCCTCTCTATTTCAGATGCAGGTGCAAGAATCGATGTTAGATCTGTAAGAATTAAAATATTATGGTTTTATTAGTTTCAATATCATTCGATCGTTACTTGCTAGTTAGTTATTTCAACAGTGAATAATTCACTTCCAAGAATTAATTTATGATGAAAATAGTAACTGTTTTCTTAAATCAAGAAACATGATTAATGTAAATAAACTTTTTCCTTCAGGCATGCAAAAACATATTTTTCTTAATCCTTTTTAGCAATAAGTTGCAGCTTTTTACAAATCATTTCTGAGATCATAAAATAGAAATTAAATAGTTAATTCCAATTTAAATCAATAATTCAATACTAGTAAACCCCTTTCGATGGAATTTTAGTGCATATCTTTAAAAGTAAATTGATTTGAAAAATATTCTCTTCGTTATGTAAAATACACAGCAATTTTTGAATAGGAACTCTACACTTATTTGTGCTGCTGTTTTCCCTTTTATTATTAATACATATATTTTCCCTTTTATTATTAATACAAAATGCATGTTTCATCAATTATAAAAAACTATTAAAAAATCTGATATTTTGTTATTCTTAAGAAGTTGATTATGAAGAATGATATCAGCATGAAATTTCTCCCCTTCTTTAGTTTCCGATAAGTATGTTTTTAAATGAATCTTATATCACTATGTCAACAGAAATTTGCATCAATAAAATGACCTGAATGTTCAGTGTCTGGATCATAGCGGCTTTTCAACTGACAAAAAATTCAAAAACAAAGCGCAGAATCTTGAAGATTTAAAAAACCATATTTCAACTGTGTCCATTTTAAGATTCATATAATTAATATAAAAATCGTATAAACTATATAAATGATATATTTATATAATATATTATTTTTCTTGTTCAGTAGTTGAAAATACTTGCCAGAAATCTAACATGTTATCTGCCTTGACTTACACCCGGAATTTGATCATCTGCCTAATTAAATGACTCCTTTTTTGTAATCTATTAACTATAGTAAAGAAGGAGTAATCTAAATAGTTAGATGGTTTGATTCAATTAAATACAGTGAATCAAATGCGAGTAACGAGGCAATCACTTGCTTAACTTCTTTAGATTTTTATATGAATGCCTTGAAATAACCAAGTTCCCTCCTTCAAACGATCTAATCGACTTTTGATAACATACAGTCTATTTGCCAATATTTCATTTCTGTCTAATGGAATTTTCATTCACTTGGCAGGTTGATATTCTTAGGTCTGAATCAGTTGAAAACGTTTGAAATGTATTCATATAAAACTGTGGTGTCATAAAAGGATTCTAAACGAAGGGAGGTTCTTTTCTTTTTTATTTCTGAAGCAATGTATCATAGATAGAACATGCTCTGAAATTTCTCAGAAACTTTAGAATAAGCTTCAAGAGTAACGATTTCATATAATATTTCTGAAAAATAACATTTGTAGGATTCTAATAAATGGACAAAAATCATTTTATTTCTTGTTACAGGTATTCCCACGTGAGAATGTAATTTTAAATTTCCATCTTTAAAAAGCAAATGATTTGATAAATTTTTCTTTGGAACAGAACATACTAATTTAATTTTCGCAGTTCTCTCAAAGTAAATTTAACAAAGAATTTTCTTTACGGAATAAAGTCTTTTGACTCAAGTTTTAACAGAATGAATTCATCTTCATTTCAGAATCAAATATTGTTACAAAAATATATTATTCTATCTAGAGAAATTATTTGTCCCATTATTTGTTTTACAGAAATATAGTACAATACAGATAATATAAGATTTTCTCATAGATATAACGAATTATAATACATCATTCTTAAAGACTTAATAACAAATACTGAATATGATTTAAAGATAGTTCTTTCAGCTTTCGTATCTAAATGCATACACATGTATATAGAACATTTATGTAACAAGCATTATTTTATATGTATCTAATGATGCTTGATTTTTTAAGATGAACTCCCTTTTATCTCAATTTAATGACTTATGTGACCATTTGGTTTCTTCCACACCTTTCACTAGTTAATTATCACAACTTTAACAGTGCCCGTACGAATAACATCAAGGACACCCAAAATGAGGCAGAAGTGAGGAGGATTCTGACTTCAAGTATATAAAACAAGAGAGAAAGCTTCCAGTTCTCTCTTTTTATGATACCTTTTGCTGGTTCTGGATTTTTCCAAATTATGGCCATTGATTAGATAATCTAAAATAGTACATAAGATTATCTAATCTGCAATAATGTTTTCCTTCATTAACTACGTATGTGAAAACTTTAACATTAAAAATCTATTTAAATTAAAATCTCCGATTTAAAATACTTTTAAATTGTGTCTACTTCGAAACTAAACCTTTTTACGTTATATATATGTAATTTCCTCCCATGTAATTTTTAATGTGTTTCATACATCATTTGTAATTCATACATTTTGTAATTTTCTTGAAATGGTTCGATAAGTTATATTATTCAATATTTGAATAGTACAACTGTACTATTAAAATTAATTAGTAATAAATTTTTAAATTAATTAGTAATTATTAAATTTAATAGTATAATTGCAAATCAGGATTACGAAGCTATTATTAGGTAATGAATGCGCAAAAAATGTGTTATTTTTAATTACTGGTGATTTTACAAATTATTTTTCATATGAAAATTTAATTAATTTGGTCAAAGTACACGAGCATTACTTATTTATAAACTTGATAATTGTTTGATTCACTTAATAATTTATTGCTGCCAATGAGATTTTAGTATAAAACTGGAAAAAAAATCATTCTGAAGTCAATAATAACGCTCTTATTTTCTTTACGAAATTTTCACACTTATTCCTTTTTACTAAAATCAATTATAAATTTTCAATGAAATCTATACTATTCAAGTAAATACATATGTCAGTGAAAAGTTTTCCATCATAAAAGTATATTTTCAAAATATGAAACTATTCCAAATTTGATATCGACCTCAAATTAAGAAGGAACACAAACCAGTTATGGATATTTGCACTTATATTGTACTAATTGGTTACTATTTAGATGATAAAGCAGGGAGCATTTAAATAAAGACAGCAGAGCAATCCTAAAGGATTTCAAGTTAAGAAACATTTGCAGAGGAAATTTCATTTGAAATATTAGCTAAACAAAGTTATATTACTTTTAAAAAGTAATAAGTAAGCAACAAACATTCCGAAAGAATACACATTTACGAATGAATTTGAGATACATCACCATTCGCATAAAAGGGAAATCCGCAAATTAAACATTTAATGAGTCTAAGCAAAAAACCTTGTGTCTTAACTTATATCGTAATCTTTAATTATTAAAGAAAGTAAAATTATAAAACTTATCAATTTACCATCCTGTATCTGTGTTCTTTTTCTTCATTTTATTACTTTATTCTCTTACTCGAAATTCGCACAGAAAAAATTAGAGCCAAAAAATTTCAATTTCCATATGTTCATAGAAATTTGTACAATGTTATGCTTCTTCTCCGAGTTTTTTCACCTTCAAAGTTTATATTTGATTAAAATTCAAAGATTTTCAAAAACTTACGGTTGTACGAATTCTTCAAAAAAGAAAAAAAAAAAACATTATCGAAATAGTTTGAAAGAAGAAGGCAGGAAACACGCCCTTAAGTCATATATATCCATATTTACTTTTAAACCATTTTTTCCCCTTTTGTGTTTCGGTTGTGATGCAATGTTGTTCGTCGGAAAACAAATACAGTTAAAAATAGCGAAAATAATAAAACTGGTTAAAGAAATGAAACATTGATTCTAAATAAAGAATATTGCATAGTAACAACTTCACTATTGAAGAATTTACAAGTTCAAGAAGCACATTTTGAATAAAAATTTTCGATTATAAAATGATATTTATGGTGAAAAAAAACCGTAATAAACTATGGAATTTCACAAGACACGACATTAGTTTACAGAATAGTGTTAATATTACTATTTTCCAGTTATCCAATAATGAATGCTTAAAGAAATCAAGATTTTATTGGGATTTTTTTTTGTATAAACAAGCGTCATCTTCAGTGAACTTCTAATAATGAACTTTCTTACAGAGCTCATCTCTTGTATTTGAGCGATTTATAGAAAAATAATTATAGATTTCCATTCCTAATTTATTAGTTTTATTATTAGATTGTTTTCATATTTTTGGTATCAAAAACATGTTTTTAAATTGTTTATGGCAGATAAAAAAAAAGAAGAGTGAAATTCTTCACACTTTTGTTGTTACTTTCTGTAGAAGAGCGACTTCCGTCGAACTATTGAATAATTGACACAAATGACTAAATACATGTGACTTAAGGAAGCCCTTAAAAAATTTGCCATCATTATACCCTGGTTGATGTAAAAATAATCTGAGCTTTCTCAAGTTTGCCTTCAGTAAACTATTTTCATTATGATAATAAAAGATAAACCGGAAAAAATGTTTTTATTCTTCTCAATAAAATATTTAAATGACTTTATTAGCAATGACCAATTTCTAATAAAGTCATTATAACAATAAATCCTTGTATTATTTAATAAAAATTGTATTCTATTAATAAGGAATAATTTCTATATAACCATTTTTATTGATGTAGTTTCTATGCTTTAAAATTGTATAGAAATTGTTTTAAAATGAACAATTGCACCAATAATTACTTAAAATTTTGCTTACGATATTGAAAAAAAGAGCATCTGATCAACATTTTTATAAGAATTTTAATACATTGTTCGGGTATCTAAGAATAATAAGGAAGATGTTAGAGAGGGAGTCTAATAATCAAAAAATTGATATAAAATTATTAGTGAAAGCATAAATTAGTAAAGTAGGCGACTACTTTGATAAGTCAATTTTTTTGCAAATCATTTTCTTATTCAGTACTCTTTATTTTTGAACTGCCTTTTTCATTAAACCATTTAAATTTTATTTCTGTTTATTCTTTTGGAAGTTATATTAATTTTTATAATTGCATAATACATGTTTTAGTATTATTCTACATCTTTAAATAAGATTTTCATAAAATCTATTCGCAGAGAATTTTTCTGACGGAAAATGTCGCTAATTGATTTTGTATAATAAATTCTCAATATTTTCTGCAGCTCCTGCACTAAGGAATGTGAAACCTCTCATTTAAAAATATTTTGCAATTCTTTGGATGTTTCACCGTAAGAAAAAAAATATAAAATTTCAAGGTATTTATCATTCGGAAACCCAATATTTAAAGATTAAGTAGAAGGGTATTTTCTTTTTTAGCTCAGGAACAACGAAATATATTTATCTAGCTATCTGCAAGATTTTGAGCAAATCATTTGACTAACTTTGAAACTAGAAACTCCTTGCTTAGTATCTCTTTTTAGCAAAAAAAAAAAAAAAACCTAGTAATTTTTTTTTAATTTTTGATATTTAACAGGTATATTTTGGTTTCATTGATGTTTTTTCAGTCTGTTTTATGCAGAAATTCAGAAGTATAACAATTTTACAGAAGTATAACTTTTTCCAAAAAAAACCCATCCCGAACATAGTACCACATATCTTGATATCATGGCTTGTTAAAACAATTTAAAGTAAGACAGTATCCACTCAGGAGCACGAAATTCAGCTCAGTAAGTCCAACAATCAAAATATGCTTCATTTCTTTTAATGATGTTACTGTTCGCTATCAAAAGAGTGAGATAACAAATATAATGATAATTCGCAAATGATATCTTTATTTAAAGTAATGATGAAGCCCGAAAAACATTAGAGGTGAATAAACGGTGCTGATTTATTCACCGAACGTATATTCCAAAAAGCGGGGGGGGGGGGGGGGGGGGGGGAATCTTAGGATGTCGAAGCCTTCTAATAGTATGCAACTCCAAATAGTTATTGAATAATTTAAATGCACATAATGCAAAAATAAGTAGACAAAGATTATAAGTGTCATCAATGAACAATAATCCATTGGATGAAAGATTTGTTTCAATCTCGAGTTTTTTGCCAGCCACTTCGAACTTGTTTTTGGCTGAAGCTTCTTTCAAGTTTCCCCACCTATAGATTTCTATCAAATGTTTGATGAAATCCATTCAAAATAATTTTGCCTTTTCGGCTGTTGAAATATAAGTTAGAACGATAACTGCAAAATGAAGAGAACTAAGTGGATATAATTTGATTTGTACTTCCACAAGCATTCAGCCGCTGTCCTTGTCATCTGATCGGGGCTCAAAATTACGCGGTCAGTCCCAAAACAGGCCTAATGTTGCTTTAAAATGGAACGTTAATATAACTAAAGTAAGCAGTACAAAACGTGTCATATTGTGGAAGTATACGAAAGATTTTAAGAGAAAAAATATTTCTTGGTTTCGTCTACACATGTCTTGATTTTTTAAAAGCTAAATGGTAAATAAATGCCAACAATAAACAAAATCATATAATCAATTTTACAAAATCTTATTACGATTCAGTCTATGTGTTTTTCATTAATTTCAGGAATTGTAGGTCTCATTAATACTTTATAGCATTCGAAGTAAAGTATTTTAATCTTCAAAAAATTTAAGAGCTAGATTTTCACACTTCAGAACTCTTTGAATTCCAAAAATACATTTTTTTAATTATATGTATACGCAAATACGATACCTCAAAAACGTTTTGAGGTAGATAAATGAAATTTCGTATGTGATCTCTACTCCCCACCTATAGATTTCTATGAAATTTTTGATGAAATCGATTCAAAAGAATTTTGCCTGTCCGCTGTTTAAATATAAGTTAGAACGATAACTGCGAAATGAAGAGAGTTATGTGGATATAATTTCGTTTGCACTTCCAAAAGCATTTCAACTCGATAACTCAAAAACCAATAACTTAAACATATGAAATTTGGTATGTAATTTTGGGGCTACAATTATATTTCTGTATAAAATTTTAAAATCATTCCATCCTAATGAGGCATCTATAAAATATATTCGGTCTTCAGGTATTTCTTTATTTGCTGCAATCTAACAACTAATCGCCAAAGATGGCGTCCGAATAGGATCTTTCAAATCTATTCTCCGCCAAAGGTATACGATTAATAATACATAAATACATTTATTAGAGAGTAAGCGAAAAAGTTTTGGGAAGACAACTCCCACTGATAAAAAGTAAAGAAAATGAGAGACTGATTTTCTAAGCATGGAATTTGCACCTTCCTTGCAGAATAAAATATCCAATAAACAAAACTTCATTTGGGTTTCTGCATATAAAGAAAACCTACTTAACAATATAATATTGAACAGAGTTTCTTTTCAACTGCTCAAAAGCTCTGAAATATTGCTTTTTACTATCCGTAATAAGAATGCAGAAAATTAAATTAACAATTTAGGGCCAGAAGAAATAATTAAATGGAAATCATTTAAGTGCATTCATGATCATGCCATTAACAATTATTGCAGGAAAAAAAGACAGGAATGTTTGTTAGTAGATTTAACTGAAAATGCAGGCTTGGAAGTATCAACAAATCAATGATCAAGACAATCTTTCTGCTTCATTTATCAGGGACAAGCAATTAGTAGAAAAGAATCGCATGATTAATTTAAGCATAATCTCAATTAATTGAAATACATTTGAATCATGAAGGACAATTAAATAATCAAAAGGCTGATTTTCTCCTGGATGATATAATGTTTAAATAATAATAATAGTAATTAAATAATTTAGTTAAATGAAATTGTATATCAATCCAATTATCATAATAGGTATCAGAATTCTGAAAATAATTTATAAAAAATGCTTGTCAAATGAGAAAAAATATCGCTGTCGGATTGATTATGGTCAGCAGCTATTTTATAAAACAAGACAAATTATTTTGTTGATCATTTTAGTCATTAAATATATATAAAAATTAATGTTCAATTTTTTCCATTTTCAGCTTCAAATGCTTTCTTCATATTTTCTCTTTTGAATAGAAAGCAGACACACAAACGTATAGTTAGAAATCATATGAAAACGAGAAATCATATTACGGATAAAGGATTTATTAAATATAAGAGCTCTGTAATCATGTTTGAAATAAAACACGAGGGACATTTATAGACCTCGGCATTTTTATTCACTGTCAAAAAGTGAAATAACACATAAGCAGATATTTGAGTAAGCAAACCAACATTTTAGCATAGATCGCTAAATTTCATGTACAGCAAATTCATATACTAGCTGAGTTGATCAATGAAATAGAATTTCGAAGCTACGACTCTCTCACCATGCCACCATGGTCTTCCGACTAAAAAGAAATAATTGGTTTTATGCAAATAACATACTTCAGAACTCAGACCGAAAAAAATCCCGGATAATTTTGATTGGTTGAAATATATTGAAGATACTTTAAAACAGACTAATTGGCGGCTTGTTTTGTCTTCGAATAGTCTTTTCAATGTTTCTGAGAGTGGTCTAGATTATGTTCGGTTTATGAATTATTGCGTATGTTGCGTTTGTTGATAAAAAAAAAAAATTTTTTTTTGCTTTCTACATCTGGATAACAGCCATTATTGCTATAAATTGCAATCTCTCACTTCTTTCAAGTTCATTTGTTTCAAACCCTGCCGATTATATTGCCATCTGCTTTTAGTAAGTAAAGTTTTAGTGAATACAATCCTTGAATGGTATTGTGGTTTTCTTCATTTAAAGGAAAGATTTATTGCTTGGTTATCGATCGTAGGTTTACTGTATTTCTAATGGACCGTGCGATTAAAATGATGTTAGTTTCTGAGATGGAGAGGGGATTTTACTCGTAGTTTCCAAGTGTACAATTGATACCTAAAGCTTGTAGTTAACTTAATCTTTAAAATAACTATCCTGGAATAAGCTTTTCTACCGGCAGAGAGCTCCATGAAATCTTTGCGGCATTCCCCTACTCCAGATTTTCTTTACATGGAGTAGTATACTTTTATGCCATCTTCCAACTATTTTAACATGTCGGTACAGTAGTGCTATTGTGTATTTATAAATATACGAATATTTAGTAAAATTCTTAGAAATCGAACCATAAAAAATCTATGCTGGATTTCATAAATTCAAATAGCTCTACTTGAAATGATTTCATCTGCGATACCATCCCAAGAAATCTTCCATATCTAGTGCAACTTTGGTGGGATGCATTTCCATTACTTGAAAGAAGCCATGTGCAAATCGCATAAACTCAAAACGTTAATAAAAAAAACTACGTCAATAGCGGGACGGCATGTATTCTAACCTACCTTCCAAAATTTTAAGATGGGCTACATTCTTTCATTACGCTAACAAAGAATCTCTTAAAACTAAATCATTAAAAATGAAATTGCAAAGTGCACAAATAACGAGTCGCACATGTGTCGTACGTCTCTGTGTATCTTTCTAGTGACATGGCCTTCCAGTTTGAACTCAAACTTAAAACGGCGAGTTCTGTGAGTTACGCGCTTATAGCTCTAAAATTGGTTATCTAATCAATTAAATTGATAATGTAATCCAAAATAATTAAATGCTCATACGTGTTTATTTCTTGGTAGTGTATATTTTCGTGCCCTTTCCTTCCCAGTTATTCTCTGGCTAAAATTCTTCAAAAACTGCCTGTCATACGCTTGAAACGTCTGCGAAGCCGGGTATAATCCAAGCCAGTTAATCAGAGTTTCATGCTTGTCGGAGTGACAATGTGCGGAAATCCCTCATTAAACGAGTTCAGAGGGGCGAAAAGCTATTGTTAAAAAGAATTTCCTGCAAACCACTCGAATTTGGCAGACTAAGTGCTTCTGATGAGTCGATCTTGAATGGCACTTAGATGTTTAAGAATTTAAGCTATATAATTATTCAGTTAAGAAAAATATAATATTGCAATCGTTTTGTGACACGACTTCGGTTCGATTTCAACTTTTATCGGCCATGTTCTTTAGAATGGAATGCCTTTCTCCTTTTATTGTGTGAACTGTTACTGATCTGATTAAAATGGGTTAGGATTTGAATAGGATGGAACGTAAGAATCGATAACCCACTGATAGATCACAATTAATAGAATCTTCCATAAAACACTTAGACGTTGAAATGATCTTCAGCTCCTAACATGTATTTCCTTTTAACCATAGTTTACAACAATTTGTTGGGCAAATCTTGTCTCTAGCATTCAGCTCGATCCTTCTACACACTCGTGGCACATTCTAATGAAATCTGAAAAATAGCCGAAGGCGCAGAGGAAATATTTATGGACAAATAACTTCTAGCACAATGACAGCATTCTTACTGCTCCATGAATTCTCGAGTTCAGTGTTCAAAGGTATATTTGGCAATCGTCTCCAAATTATTGTAGGGCTACTTGGATCTCATTGTATAGACCAATGTTATAAAAAGGCCGCTAGTTCTTCTATAAATCGAATGCCTGTAGGAACACTAGTTAATTTTCTTGTATTAAAATGTTTCCGGAATACAACACATAATGCTTGGATCAGAGGCCTCACTGAAGTACAAAATTGTATTAAAAATACTCCTATGTAAAAGTTTATTCCAAAAATGGTCTAGTTAACATGTATATTTAAAGATAATTGTGTGATTAAAATTGTTTTAACTTTAATAGTCTTCATTTTTCACAGCATTGTATTTTCAAACCAATTTAGGTTTTAACTTCGATAGTGTTTGACGAATCCGTGCCTCAAATGACAAATGTTTCCTTAGTATGTGGATAACGGAGCGTATTATGGGCACTTAAAATCAATGAATCCTTTCTTTATAGGTCAACTCTCATCAGAGTTCGTAAGCAGTCATTGGTTAAAACAACGGCGAGCATCTTTCAAGCCTTCAAAATGACCATTATCACAAAGAATGCAACGTCTCGGTGGTAAGTTTTAAAGAGTTGTAATAAATTTCAGGTTTTCTAATCGTGTAGGGTTACTGTAATGTTTAGATAGTTCAAAATTATTAACCACATTTCACGCTGATTCAAATATAGTCAACCTTGTAAAATCTATTGCAGTACCCAATACCCTAGTGATTTATATACATCTTTTACTTGAGTTGATAAAAATTGATCAGACGATTTTTCATAGTGCAGAAATTTAACATTAATATCTTGCGTAGTACTACCCAGATTAGCTCCTGCTCCATAAATCCGAGAAATCCGCATTTTGAGAATATTGGGAAAACTAATTTTAAATATTCCATGCTTGTTCAGCCCCCGAATTTCTAGGGGCTGTACAATGCCAACTTAATGCGAAAAGACAAACCTTGAATTAATGACGTCCTGTTAAAGAAATATGAAAAGTAAACTTCTTGAAGTTGTCATAGGCGATTTTCAACAAATGTCGTTCTAATAAGATGGTGAGAAAATCGTAATTATATCTACATTTTTAAGTTAAGGTCTTTCATGCAACTTGGCTGTAGATTTTAGATTTAGACTTGGCTTAAAAAAACTGATCCAGGATACGATGGCGATACAATGTTTTCCTTGTCGGGCTCATTGGACCGGCCTGTCTAAAATCTTTTTACATCAAAGCGGTCCAATGGAACCCATTAACAAGGATATCCAGTTATCAAATGTTTACGCTGCAAACACATTACACGCAATTTGATCTTTGTTAATTTACCAGTGTCTAAAGTATGGGAATCTTGATACGCATTCATCCTGTACCAGCCTTAATGTTTACATTATGGTAAATAAAAATGATTTCGCCTTGTTTGCTCAGACTGACGATTTTCAAGACTGCACAACTGACCCATTCGTCTAGTCTAAAAGCGTTGGCTCTTTCTCGGAATCTAGCATTACCATTTTAGTTGAATTTCTTATCCTGTTGCTAGTCTTGTCAATCTAGCTTCCAATTCTCGGGTTACTGGGCTGCACTTCTACTAGAACTTTACAAAAGATGAAATTATCTTTGCCTTATGAATTTGAAGAAATCACTAGCTTAAGTTCAACTGTTGAAAGTGAAATATTTCTTACATATGCGCTTAAGTATCTATACGACTCTACTTCCAGGACCCAAGAGAAATGGAAACCTTTCCTGGGTATAAACATGCATATTTAATTTGCCAATCCATCCATGGAAATCTGTCGGTGTATTGAAAAGGTTTCGCTATCCAGCTACTTGTTGACGATCCAAACGCCATTGTTCTACATATTTGGACGACAATGCGGAAGAATCTTGACTATTTCAAGTATGACTTCATTGTTACGACGATGAACCTGAATTTATGGGTCTTAACTCTTCCGATGGATTGACTTGTGAACTAGTATGAGTATTTGGGAAGGTATGCGATGCATACCAATTTTAATTTTTAGTGCCCGATATCGGCAGTAAATGGTATATTAAGAATTGACATCAAACTTAGTCTCGTACGACTTAATTTCTTGTGAACACTGACTTCTTATTAAATTTTAATATTTTAAAAAGCAAGCATTCCAATGAAATTTAAATATTTGCCGAATTTACTTCAAATAACTCCGGAGGAGTCCCAAAATTTAAAACGATGAATTTCATTCTAGCAAGTGATTATTCCTGTTTATCTATAAAAAGTCATTGCTTATCTTAAAATGGTACTATTTTCTGATTTCCATCAAAGAAAATGGTTGACTTTGATACCGATTTAAGCTCCCAATTTTGGAGATTCAATTTTAGTTGCAATTAAATGTTGCTTCAGCATGAAATGAAACGGATGAATGTAGGAAATGAGCACAGAATAAAACGGTTGGAGATTGGACACGCTATAAGCACTGAACATCGCGTTCGACATCGGATAAAATTTTGTTTAGAATTCAAGCCCATTATCGTAAACGATAATTTTTTGAAAATTTAAACAATATATCGTCAAACCTTCTAATTACAAGTTGCGTAATCCTAAATCGAAACCCTGATCTGACTTTAGTTGAGCCCCTTAATGATACTTGGTTCAAAATTCAAGCCCTTCATTTAAAATTAGTCCATAATTTACTTTTCCTAATGTAAAACTTTCAGAATGGGAAGTTGTCGCATTTTAAACCAACCTTGGCTAGAAAAATCTGCGGTTATTGGCAACCGCTGACGGCAATGTGAAAAGTAAAAATTGCACTTAACTGGGAGGATCTAGTTGGGTAACTTTTAGAATAGACTACATGGAGCTTAAAAAAGATAGAATAGCGATTAGCGCGTTAACACTGGCCCCTGATGACTTTCTGTTTAGGCAGCGTGGGACCGGTTGCCTAAGTAGAAAGTTCCGGTTCCTGGGAACCGGTGCTTAACGCGTAAATTGGGTGGCTTGTTTTGGCAGTAGCAGCTGAGAAACGGGCGATTGCTTCGAATCTTTATAATGAATACCATGGCAGAGCGCAGTTTAATTTTATCTTATAGTACAACTTCTACTTAAAACATCTGTAACAACTATTCGAAAACTAAAACAAGTTTTCATAGTCAATGCTTTGAACTGTTAAGAGAAGTAACGCATAAGTGTAAATCGAGATAAATTACGTTCACTTTTGTAGATAATTCTCAAATTTCAATTAAAAAACGAATAATGTAGCATTGTAGTTCAATCTCTTGAGTTTTGTTTATTCCTGAAATCGAATCTCCAATATATTTAACAAACTCAGTTAAAAGCGCTGGATTCTAAGAATCGGGCTGGACGCAAATTTTACTGTCGTGGGCTTAAATGTCATAAATCTAAATTGAAAACTTCCTCTTCCTTGATGCGGCTACATTTGGCGAAAATTGCTTTTGGCATTGTAAGTCTTAACTTCGGACTAAACTTGTTCTGAATATACGTTTCCTTTAAATGACTTGTTTCTACACTTCTGAAAATTGGCTTAAGATGTCTCAACTTTGCTGTATTTTTTAATTCTCAAGAACACTCTGGCAGAACAACACTTCTACGCAAATCAAAAGATGTGGACTTTTTGTAAAGCGGAGTAATGTCTACAGTGTGATGAAGAAAAGAACATGCTTCAGTGTCTACAATGTAAAGTGAAGTTACTTTAAATTTTAATCCTTCTCTTGTAAGTTTTCTTACAATAGTTACAGCCTTCATGTTGATTGAAATTTGTCTTGGTGAACAAAATGTGTGCGCAGTTGATATTGGCTGTTTGTATATCGATTACTTTGCACTCAGCCTGAAACAGACTTAAAGGATCAAAGGTGCTTCATGTCTGCAGAGAATTTTCCAGGCAGCATTCACTTAGTTCTAGCAAGATGTATGTAAAATTTACATGTGCCGGTGTTTGTTCTCAGTGAAAGGTAATGTCTGTAATTGTATCTGTATATTTATAGCTACATATTTAAGTTAACGAACACTTATACACCGGCTAGCCTTCATTTTTAAGATGATTAATTGCCAAACTAAATGTTATACGTATATCTATTGTAAATTCCTTCGTTCAAGTTTTATAAAAGTTTAATTTTAAGCATTCCATTATGAGCTTGTTCATTCGAATACTAGTAGTGCTTCAGTAATTTAAAAACTAGCAATATTTTTAGTTTGAAATATTTTATAAATGCATGTCTTGCCAACCTATCATCCGACCGCCTTAAATCTCAAATTAGGATCAAAATAAGCAATTGATATCTGCAATAGTAATTCTAAGAGAATGGAGTAAAAACATGCCTCGGAAATCCTGGATGCGTTTTAAATAATGCTCACGGCTAACCCAATATAAGTAATCTTGCTTATTTTGCAAATAGTATAAATTTGATTAAGGCTGGAATTTAAGTCAAAATCATTTTGGTAATGATTTTCCTCGTAAAGCTAAACTCGAAACTTGAGTGTCAACTCTTAATGTGTAAATAGTTTAAATGTTTTCCCTTTTGCATGTTAGGGAAGATGCTAAGATATCCATTTTAGGATGTCTAGTTTCCTGAAAACTCGTATGATTACTTTACTCTCGTATTTAACTAAAGGAGACTTAATTTTCCTTCGTAGTGTTTTAAGTCATACTATGGAAGATTTCAATAATTAATCTTGACTTTTGAAAATGGTATTTTAAAATAAAGCACGTAAACCAGACAAGCCTTTACTTTCTAATTATTTAATATTCAATCATAGACTTCTCTATGCCTTCTTGAGCAACCGATCTTTAATGAAATCTTAGCTTATTTAACTTTAATTTTCGCGTGCTTAAGAAGCAATCTTCAAATGCTAACTTTTTCATCTGGAAACGACCGGCAAGCTAGCAGGTCGTCTTGAAACATCGAAGTGTTTTGATCGTGTTGTCTGACCCTCAAGACGTTTTAAAAAATGTAAAGCAGTCGGTCAAACATGTCTCATATTTTTAATTCGTAAAATGATTCCAACAATAACGTTGATCTTAAACTTAAAACTAGCTATATATTAATGTAAGTAGTTTAGAATCTTCTTATCCTATTAAATTCCTGCTTTTGTTAGTTCGATATTTCCTTAGACGTCCTACATTGATTCCTTGTAATTGCGTGGATATTAAGGGGCTTGCCTGGTCCCCATTTGAGCGAGATGGAATCTTAATTTTAAAACCCATTGCGTATTTTCATATCGAATTGAAAATCTACTTATATAGTCCCAAATTTGAAATCTAAATGTAGACGGACAAGTTTCCTTTCCCTTTACTTCACATTAGTAACTTCAATACCCAGACTGGCGCCATATTAGAATTTAAGATTTTGCCTAGTTTAAAGTCCTTAACAATACTTTCTAAATGACGCAAGCAGATGGACAAAAGTACTGCACTATAGGAAGCGGTTTTAAACATCGCAAAGCAAATTCTTTCAGTCCGCTAACGAAATTTTGGTTGAGGAAATTTCGAAATTATGTAGCATCTGCTCTCGGCAAGTAAAATTTGAGCCAATATTTTTGATGTCCTTGAAATGAAAAGGGAGAAATCAAGAACTCGAAATCAAATTCAACTTAAAACATGTTGTATATTTGACGAATGAATTAACTTCACAAAAATTTAAGATAAATTTAAGAACGGAGATTAGATTATCGCTTGTGTATCCAACAAAACGAATGGAATTTATATACGTTTATAAAGTGCTTATCATTTGTAAGAGTACATTTAATAATAAAGTATGTTTCAACTATAAATTTCTCCTAGCCTTAGAGCAAAGGAATTTCTAATGCATGGCGATTAAAATTTCATTCTAATTTATCTTGTTTCAATGATCAGGGCTTATTTTCTAGCTGGAATTAATGCTTAGTTAAAGCTAGGAAAAAGGTTGTCAGTGGCTGTGCTAGCCAGGCTACTGGCGATCTTCTAAATTACTGAAGACGCTACTGAATTCGATGTCTGATCACCACCGAATTTAGACGTCTTGGAAATAGAAGGTATATTAAATCAGCGTAGAAAGATGTAACATGTATTGAGCTAGAATAATGTATAGCATACAGTAAATGAAATTTCACTGAATATGAATTATTAGCAGAACTACAACATTCCTTGCCGTAGTTTAAAACCAACAATTCCAATGGTTTTGTTAGTCTCGAGCTTTTGTAGAATAGAATGGCAGCATTCTAAAATCGGATAAAGTGAGAAACTCGGTTGTGGCATTAGTTGACTCGGTAAAACAAACGTTAAAAGCCTATTCCTCTTGTCCAGAAAATGGACTTGAACTAGGAAATTTTTAATTAGAATTCCAATCCTTACTCTTCATGAATTTATTTGCTTCCGTTTAAAATGATTAAAGTTGTCGCTGAAAAAGCAACGGGAATTTTAATTGACATATTTCTCTTGCTAGTTCTCGGATCGTCTACGGTTTTTCCATCAAGCATGTCTCCTAAAATATACAGTAACTTTAAAAATTGTAGTCATTTCTAAGAAATTGAAACCCGTATGATACATTTAACACCATTCCAGTTTAACTCAATGAATGGTATAGAATTGCTCTCGTAATTAGTTTTGAAATGCATGTTTAAATTCCTTGTTCCCCTACTGAATAAATTTGATTAGATTAATAGAAAACGAAAACTCTTTGAATATAATTCAATAGTTTAAATATCTAGAAATATTCTTATGCTCAAAAAGCAACAGTAAATTTTTTTAATAAGTTCTGAATAGTTCGTTTTTCATTATTATAATTTGAGTTTTTCGGTGAATTTCTATACTCGTATATTTAAAGACCCTATTTTTTAAGATACTTCTAATTTCTTAAAACTATTCAAATATTTTTCAGATCGAGTAGGTGATGGACATGAAATATTCCGGATAGTAAAATCTGTAAAAAAAAAGTCCCATCTGGGAATTGCCCTACCATTTCTTAAGGGAATGAAATCTAGTCTTTAGCCTTGGATTCAAGTATATCGTACATTGATTGTTAAAATTCATGTTATATGTTCAAAATGCAGTTTGGAGCGTTCCATGATTGGAGTCTTTATACACTGAACAACTCTAACACTAAATGGGGAAAACTTTTAAAATGATAACAGTAAACTGATAAAGTAATAATAAATAGATAAAACCCAAAATCAATGTCGCTTATATAGATACTTCGCATGTTTACAAATAGATGTCGCTGATTAAAATGCATGTAAGCACCGAATATAAATACGATCCTTTTCAATTCCAAAAGGAAATGCAGAGGTTGAAAAATTCAATTTGGGATGAGACTTGGTATATTAACCTATTGTGGTGCTTGTTTATAGCTCCTACATAGAAATACCGCTATTTGTAACTTATCTGAAATTTATTCCTTCACTCAATTATAATTCGGCATAACGATGACCGGTATTCCATAAACATCTAGTGTTCTTCGGGCATTTGTTGAATCAAACAATTCCAGAACAAAAACTATCCGATTAAACCATCGGCAAAATAGGAGCTAAAAGTTTTATATTAATGAATATTTTAAAATATATATTTATTAAAATAAAGACGAAAGCTCAATAATCAATTAATTCTGAGAAACTATTCCTTAAATTTCCATGTCAAGTTGATCAGAGTCGAAGCAGCAAGGGTGTTGCTGTCTGCCAAACAGCAATCGGATCAGGTTGGGTCTTTCTTTTAAATTGTTAATTTTTTCCCTTAAAATATTCATTATTTTTACCCATAAAGTAACCGTTCATTAATATTATATATAAATCAAAATTTAATTTTATTACCAAATCGAACAACTTTAATATTATGAGACAAATTATTGTGCACTGTTTTATTCATACTAAAATATTTTCATCGCAAACAAGGGCCAGAATTAAAATTTAAGTGAAAACATTGAAAACTTTTTTCTTTAACATTTTTCATGAATAATAAATGACTTGATGTGCTTATAAAAGCAAAGTGTCTTTAGGAGATGTTTCGTTTTTGTTTTTTCGGAAACTGTCCTCAAATTTTGGGCAATTGACCAATGTATCAATAGATTAGCATCGCTTTCTTTTTTATATACGAATCAAATTCAATAATTTACAAATTTTAATGATTTTTTAATAATAAAAATTGCAATTATCATTAAAACTGTTTTTATAATTGTTTAACTAATTAAAAATTAAATTTCAAACGTAATTTATTTATATGAAATTGGTTATTTTATGGATAATTAACACTTTTATAAAAATATTTATAAATGATTTAATTTTAAATTAATATTCAAAATTAATAAAAATAAGACAGTTACTATTTAATTGCATGCCAGTACCCTACCACCAGAATTACTTCGTCCTTGACTAATATCGATAATTTACCGATATATAATCTATGTCGAAATTGAGCTGTTTATTTTTCGGAACAGGCTGGCTATTGCGCTTTAACGTTTTGCTTAGTGAACGTCTTTAAATTAAAATGTCACTGTAAAAGTCTCATCAGGGCTTGAATTGGATTAAGTCTATATTTTTGTAAATACATTTCATAGACTATATTATTTTTGAGTCGTTAAGTATTAAGTTTTATTCCATTGTATCCTGATAACTGTCTTTTTTTTCATTTTGTTTCACTTGAAACAGATGATTTTAAAAAGCAGGCAGAATTTTCTTTCCTTAAGGCAGAATTTTCTTTCCTTAAGGCA
>JAPMOR010046543.1:34879-57978 GCA_026543865.1 Argiope aurantia | reverse complement strand
CTTAAGGCAGAATTTTCTTTCCTTAAGGCAGAATTTTCTTTCCTTAATCTCCGTTCTTAATTTTTAAGATTAGCCTCGTAGTATAGTGAAGTTAATCAAATTTACAATTTGTGCCTTTCTTTTTTGACAGGTTGGGTCTGGAATTAGATAGATAACGTTGGTGTCAGAATCGCGTGCCAAATTTCATTAAACTAGTTCATTGTGTAGTTGAGTTACCGTGTTGCCTTGTACACAGAGGGATATGCCAACAGATTTCATTCCGAAGAAATTCTTCCAAAATGTGATAAAATTCTCTAATTTTGGTGCAACGATCTATTTGTGGATTTTATCCATTCAGACATGCAGACACAACTTATACAGTGGTTCTTTTTGTTTCAAATCTAAAATTAAACATTCATTAAATCAAGAGATCTACATTTTCGATATTAGCACTGTTTTCTCTTTTCACATTTCATGCAAGAGAAAGTAATGATTCGATTAATCTTTTTTTAATGCATTTATATACGAAAGCTAAAAAAATTGAATAATTTTTTCTAGAAAGTTGTATTGTGAATGCTATTTTTTACGAAGCTTTCTATTGGAAAAAAATCAACATTCTCAGATCCACAATTCTACAATTAAAATGTCGTTACCATCACTTTAAAAACAAATATCAATATTTCTTGCTCGAAGCGTTGTGCCTGTATAATTATGAATTTTCATTGAAATGGTAACTCGATGTAGTGAAGGAAATCAATATTAAGTAATTTATTGCCAGTGCTTTTATTAAGTTATTCCCGAGAGATATATGAGAATTCATACAAAAAGAAGGCATGTTAGTTTCTTTTAAAAGACAGCAGAACGAAAATTGCCTCTTCAAATGCATCATGATGTCATTTTAACTAGATTACGAATAGTTCCTATTTCTCTTACTCATAAGTATCTTCTTCCTGCAGAGCATTCTTCTTTTTGCAGCCACCTTGGGGACTCGCTGACTATTCATCATGTTTTAATCGATACTAGACTTCGCTTAAAACTTTTTCATCCAAACACGCTTATATTAAGAATGTTGAATAAAATTTTGATCTAAATTTATCGCTATCTCTGAGAAGTATGATTTTTTTACAATATAGTAATCTCTTAATCTCTTGGTTTGATATCTACCCAATAAATTATCTATTCAACACTGGGTTTATCATGAGGGGGGATATATCTATTTCTACCAAAGGGGGTAAAATAACCCCTTTCGGTACTTAGGTCAATTTATATTTTTTCTAACTATCTATTAAGAAGTTAAAGCAGAAAAACTTTTCTATATTCAATATATGTGTTGAGGTGTGTTGTGGGGGGATGTAAGGGCAGTTCCTCAGTGTTTATTTACTAAAAAAGGTATTTATTTTCTAATCTAGGTCTTCAAGACCATCTTTCATATATCTTCTTACTAACAACTTATAATACCTTCTGTCTGGCTGAATTTCGGCTCCGTCTTCCTGCTTATTATATCACACATTTTACTAACGGATACTTATATCTATGCGAGTCCCTATCAAGCCGTTGCATATTTAAATATCAATGTATGTATTATCAACAATATTTTTTCGAATGGCCAAAATGACTCCTTCGGTAAAAGTAGATATAATATAAACGCTTCGAAACTAAAAAAAAAAAGATAAATAAATAACTTACTAAATAAAATATGATAAATTATGTCTTATGAGAATATTTTAATTTATTTTTATAAAATACGGCAATAATTTTCTTGAAGGGAATTAACGAAAAGTTTTCTTAGAGGGGTCAAAATGGCCCCCTTGGTAAATCTATTGCTAAAGGAAACGTCGGTTTAGGGGAAATTCATGGGACGCATTTTAATTGAAAGAAGCTTTTGCTTATTGCACAAAATTGTCGGAAAATAGCGGTTTATATAATAGGTATTGCAAAATATAATTCAAATTTCTGAACACAAACTTATAATTGACATCTCGCCAAGCTCACTGGTAATAACATGTAGTTACATGATAATCGCTTGAAAGTTTCTCTCTCGCATTTTGAAGCCGGATAGCTGGAATGGCGAAATGTCCAATTATAAGGAGATTATTATATATTGATTGCTTCTCTTTTTGTTTGTAGGTTCAGTTTGTTCCCTAAAGTGCGGAATAACGCAAATAAAGAAAATATTTAATTTTTATTTTATCTATATTTTAAAAATCTTTCCTAAATTAATTGAATTATTGTGGAAACCAATATAAACCAAATACATTGCGGGTTTATTTAGCAATAGCGTGAAAGTATGAGTTTCATTTTTACTTTTTTCGGGTAAGGAGCATACAACGAGAAAGTACAGAATTCTGCAAAAAATTCGAATTCGGAACTAGCGAATTACTGCAATAGAAATCACCCTGAGTCTGAAAAACACATTTCTGGAATTATACCTGCTAGTGAACACGATAACTTAAAAATCCTTTAAGCTAGACGGATTAAATTTAGTATATGGTATCTACTCCAAATTGGTCGACCGCCATCAAATTTGGACGAAATCCATTCAGAAGAAATTTGTGCATCCGACTTCCGATAACACGATAATTGCAAAATGATGGAAAAAATTTAGTGCACTGATTTAACATCTAAAATGTAGATATGCTCAGATATGAAACCACGCCTATCAAGGGATTAGCCATATTTTTGTGTTCACTTTTACACGCACGTAAACGAAATAATACAAAAATTCAATGACTTAAATATATGGCATATGGTATACCATTTTGTGACTACAATTCTAGTTCTGCATCAAATTTTGGTTTTAATCGATCAGTGGGAAAACATCTAAAATACACATTCAGTGTTCTGGTGCTTGTGTATTAACAGCATCTCAGTGATTAATCGCCAAAAATCACTCTTATTGGCTCTTTCGTAATTATTATTCGCCAACGATTATTAATCCACAAATACATTTATTACAGTGTATACGAGACAGTCTCAATAAGATCTTCAGGATATAAAAAAAAAATATTTTAGTTTACAATAAAGAAATAAAATGAAAAATGAAATATTTTACATTTACGTTAGAAGCTAGCATTATAAAGGGTTTTGCATTTATAAAATGTATTTCCCTCTGTTACAGCTTTATCATATTTACGTTGCAAAAAGCGAAACTTATAAATAATGAAAGGGCTAAATAAATGCTCATTTCTTTATAGAGTTATTTCCTAGTCATGAGTTCCTGAATGGGATGTACCTCTAATGAAAACCCATTATGAAAAGCATTCAATAAATGTCTATTAAAGGAATGTTTTCATCTGAAGGATCATATATAAAACGGCTACCGAGAGAATGCACCTGCGTGGTGTTGTTCTTGGTCAATTTCATACTCACCTAGATTAGAAAAAAATAAAAATAAAAAACTAGTATCTATTCATAGGATCCTCCTCCTATATATCACTGGATCATATCGTGCAACACCAACAGCAGCTTTGCATGTTATTGCAACCATCATGCCACTACACCTGAAAGCTTAACATGAAGCCATTTACATCGATGTCACATGCTTAAAGAAACAAGCAGAATTCAAAGGTGTAACCTATTATCCCAGAACATACGAAGAAAAAGTCAAGAATATTACTATCCGCCCTTCATTGAAATAGAAAAAAAAAGTCTAAAAAACCGAGTCCTCGGAAAAGGATAAAAATCGGACATCCTATACAGATGAGTTCAAAACAAAATGTTCATATTTCGCATTCAAAAATGGTATTGCAATCCTTGAATTCAAGGCTAAACTGGAAAAATATTATACAGCATTTCAAACTGAATTGCCTGGTCTAAAAAGAGCTGAAGTGGAAATGAAACAATTAAAATCTGGTCTCTCTAGTTTGCTAGCAAGACAAGATCCCATTGCTTCTCATCACCTTGTCCAAGACATCCAGTTGTATGTAATACTGTGTGTCATAAGACATGGTCCATTTCCTTCTTTTCTTCAACATTTCCACTTCACAGAGGATGATGACCTTTGCTCTTGTGGAGAAATCGGTGATCACATGCACTTTGCGACGTCCTGCCCTTTACCTCTTTCATGTCACTTCAGAAAACTTTCATATTCGCAAGACAGTCTTTGATACAAAAGAATCCTTAATAATTCATCTTCCAAAAAAGAATCATAAATATGATTAAATTCCTAAATGATCATGGAGAATTATTCCAATTTGATTAATCTTATCCATTTTTCTGTGCAATATTTTGATACTCCTCACATTATATTCACAATATATCCTTAAGCCTCCTCAAGTATCTAAGTTTTATAATTGCTTTATTTTTCATTCTTACTGTACATTATATTCATTCATCTAGTTTTATTGCACTTGAGATATTTTTTTTCTAGTGTTTACCAATTTTTTTGTTATGTTTTATGTATTCGCATTTTGTCATTTGTATGTTCCTTTTCAGTTGATTACAGTGTAATTGTTTTGTTTGTTATTTAATAAAGTTTGCCTACATCCATACCAAACTGGAAAAGGGGGCACATAAGCTCTAGTAATGGTGGGGTGGGGTGGGATGGGATGGTGTGATATTAAGTGTTAAGTGATATTTCTCAACCTTTAATACATGCTTAATCATCCCAAATTTGAGAAAAGTCAAATAGCTGTAACTTTGGAAACTGCAGAATAAAATATACCTTCATAGCAAAGAAAAACAATAAAACGATGATTCATTTTACATGCTGCTGATTTAAACCATCGTTAGGTACGGCATTTTCTCAGATACCATACTCTTTTGTTTGTCTACAGTGTCTTAAGCGTTAATGTTTTTTTTAAATTGCATGAAAATGATTGAAATGCATTGATTCTAAAAAAATTTATTTAATTCCAAATGTTACAGAGAAACTTCACCAACCTAGTGAAAAAGTCTCGGCTTTAGGACCGGATGGTACTAGTTTCAAAACCACAAAGTAACAGATGTGGAAGCTTGTCTAGTACATAAATTCGTCGTAGTAAAAGACTCTTGCTGGAATGGCGTGTAGAGGAGAGGAGCCAGTTGATGTGTCGACTTGTTCAAAATTACTAGGTACGTACCAAAATGAAGGTAATGTTGTTTCGAAACGGCAAGAAAGGGAAATTAAATTAAAATAAAATAAACATTGTCACAAAAGCGTCTCTGAATTTTTTTGTAAAATGTTGCCATCGCAAGTATTATACATTTTAGAGACCATAATAAATAAGCAATTGGCAGATTTTAAGCAACCATTCACAATTTCTAACGAATATTCTCTAACGACTTTCGTTAAATCCATCTCGTATTAATTAATCTCAATAATATACAACAAATTATATCAATAGAAAATATAGAGTAAAAATATTCCGATAGAATAAAACGATCTAAAAGATCGAAATGTCAAATGACGATGGGTGATTGAAGCCTAATCTTATTTAATACTCATTCGTTTAATGATTGCCTGTTAATATAGATAACCATTGACAAATGATTTAAAGGGCGATGCAGAATATACCGAAACGATCTGATAGATCGCCAGCGTCTAATGGAAGTTCCGAGGTTTTACTCCTCGTTGGGTTTAAACTCTTCATATGAGAAATAGTTTGAAGAGGATAAAAATGATTGCTAATTATATATTTACCATTTTTAACAAAAATTAAACTGTAGTTAAGTGGGATTCCTTATTCTTATCTTTCCAAAATGATGAAAATCACAGTGAAAACTTGTGCCTAGTAATAATAATCCCCTCATACATATATGTATTTCAAAATGCATCTCAGTATTTTTAAATCTTATATATTTCCTCTGTAATTCATATTTATGATACTATACTGATCCCTGTATAAAATTCATTTCTACTATGTGCAAACAAAAAATTCCAAATTAATTGAAGAAAAGGAAAAGCTTTAATCTAACTAGAATTTTTAGCCATAACAACGAAATTGTTGACGACGATCATGCTCAATAGGTCCCAAAGATCAGTTCAGATTTCTACAAAATATCTGATATTCGATAATATTTTCTATGTATTTTTGTAATTATACGTAATTCTGTATTATAGATATAGAATGATCTTATTCTCCGTAAACAGAGCCATTACAGACATACTATAATCTTCTTGTGCTCAAGGGGGGGATGCACAAACATAACCCGTTTTCTGTCTTTTCGTAAGACAAAGAATGACATTAATGATCAAAATGATTTATGCACTTATAACAATATAAAAATTTGTGCTACTCGATAGTAGTAAGTGATATTTTTTCCCGGATACTAAATCAACTATTAATCTATTTTGGCTTTTGTCAGAAACAACCAATAATGGATTTATACATATAAAAACCATAAATGATAGATAAAAAAATGAAAAATCATTTTATTCTATATTATGGTTTCTACAGTTTTCTTAGCATGTGAAAGTCATGAAGACTATGAAATTCTTAGAATAATTAAAGCAGAAACAGTTAAAGGAAAATTTACTTTCAATACATTATTATCTATTTTATGAAATGATAAAAAGCCAGCTTCAATAAGGGAATAGGAATAAGGCAAATTTAGAAGATATTTAAATTATATTTAAATTTTAATCGCTATCCGATATCAAAGCCTTCTTAGAAAATCTGCAAATATGCTACATCCTCTCTGGTGTATATTCAAGGCAAGTGCTCAATTTATACTCATCATTCCTGTCCTAGTCCATAGAACAAAAAAAAGGTTTATGTGTATATATGCAAATACATCAAAAGTATACTGTGATCAACAATATTCGGGCACTTTCAATTTTACATACTTTTTCCAAATACCTCTAGAAGTGCTGGACGAAAAGCCTTCGGTTTCGACCAAATAAAAAAGTACATTAACTCGCATTTTACTGTGAAGATTCGGTCACAAAAGCCTTTAGCGGACCAACTAAAATCGATGTAGGAGAAAATGGTTTTGACGCACCTCAATACACAGAATGCAGCTACTAATACACCGTTAGCAATGGTTTTGTTTTCTTTCAAAAATATTTTAATGCACTTTCATATATACAGCACGTAAATTCGAGAAGATATTCGAAACCGGATGTGTCAGAATACTTTAGATTACTCAGTATTTGCATTGCTTCTTCTTATCCATCCTCCGACCTTTCAAAATACTATGAATGAATTGAAATAATCATTTTTAATATTTGTCCGAATTCTATATTGTGTAAGTGTTTGTTTTAAAACTCGAATTATAAATTTAAATTTAGAAATTTTTATCTGTATAGGCAGAAAATGTTATCTTAAAGGGCTTGCTTAAGTATTTATTTTACCTTCCTTTAATCCTAGGCAAATGAAAAAGTGAATATTTATAGCAGAGATATAAATAATAACACATATTGTTTTCATCATTTATAAGTTAATGCTTAAATTCTTAAAACATCTTTAAACCTGCTTAATAATTATTGTTTTTTTTTTTATTTTAAGATTTTAATAATTTTGAGATTTTAAGCATTTTTTAGATCCTAACTTGATCTAGAACAGATAATTTTTGCTTTAAATATTAGATAAATGATAGATTTAGAATTTATAAATATTACTAGACAAATGTGAATTAAACCTGGAAGCCTCATATAAAAAAATATATTTCTATACATATGAGAAAAAAAATTATCGTACGAGAAATAAAAATAGCATGTGAGAAAGAGGATTTAGCATTAAAAATAATTACGTATGAGAAATAAAAGAAATATGTCAGAAAGAGGATTTAGCACGTAAAAATAATACGTGTTAAAAATAAAAAAAATGCCTAATTACAGGTTCAAGTTCCTTAAATTAGTTTAAATAACTTTTTAGATTTCCATAATTTTGCTAAGATAAATTCTTAGGAAAAAAGTTCTCTTTAGCTTATTTATATCAATTTATTAACTTTAATTGTCGGAAACCAATTCACTAAGTCGAAAGAAGTAGGACAAAAGAATCGCACAAACAAAAGTGTGCTATTTTCTCAAATATAAAAAGTTAATGACTCTTGTTTTCTCTAAAGGTGCTAAAAATTGCCCTAAATCCTTAGTTAATTAGTAAATCTGCTTAAGAGCTTACGCAACTGCTTTTGAAGTATTTACAAGTATAAGTAAGCATTTGTGAGGCAATGATGTTTCATACTTGTTTTGCAGCAGTTGTGTTTTTAGTGGCTTTTATTTTATAAACATTCATAAAGATAATTTATAGATCACTTGAGAAACTATTTGTATTCTATTTAATGAAAAATCATAATTATTCTGAAAAGTATCATTTGTTTGAAAACACATTAAATTTTGATAAATTGTTTTGATATTTTTAAAGAAAGGAGTTAAAATAGATAATAATATATTGTGAAATTTTCATTGTATCTTTTAAATCTATGAACAATGTGTTGTTTCTCTAAGCTGTAATCTAGCACATTAAAAATTGTTACAGCAAAAATATTCAACATAAACGCAGAAAAGTTGTTTTGCCAATTTTTACAATTTTACAATTTGTTTTGAAGCATGAAATAAATTAAAACATACTCCATAATTTATATTAAAATAGGAACGCTTGGAACAAGCAAATTGCTTGAAAAATATGAAAACAGTCAACTGATAGAAATATGAGAGCAGTTAATGAAACAAAGATACACGTTTTATTCATCGGAAAAAGTAATATTCATCGGATAGAATAGTAATATTCATCGCAAATAGTAATATTACTTATTGATAATCATTTGAGATCCACTTTTTTTTCTTAATTCAGAATTACAAAAAATTCTATCAAATTTATATTGTCACACCTCGACTCCCATTAAGTATTGCTGTCATGAAGTTTTTAATTTTTTTTAGCTACCTTAAAGTTAATTTAAAATTCACATGAATAAGAACATTTTATAAAACTATCAAAAGTATTCAGTTTTGATTACCATTGATTAATAATTATTTTGATTCATGTGATTTTTTAATTATTGATTATGGTATTTTTTTCCTGAAATCTTGTTACATTTTTTCCATCTAAAAATAGATTGTCAAATCATTGTAGAATTCATTAAGATATTTCCAGAGTTGAACTTTCTTCTCACCTTTTAGAATCAATTTCATTGTTAGAAGTGTATATCTACATATCCGTTATTTTGGCAACGAATTTTATACACATTAAATCTTTTTAATACTAATTCATGATTATGTTGGTAATCGTAATCGGCTACTTTGACCCACCCTGAGACATATGAAAAGCTTTGAATGGCAGGAATTCCGGAACAGTGTTGGTGGGAATCACGGTTGAGTCTAAATGTCATCTCTGTTCATGGTACAGCCCCTGCCGTAGGAGACAGGTCAAATCATCATCCGTTGTTGTTGTTTATAATGGCACTTGCCATGGACAAACTCACTGACGAAGTCAGCGACTTTAAGCCAAGGGAACATATCTTGTTTTAGTAAAGCCAACTAGGGCCAAGAGTATGTCTTGTCTACTCACGCATCACATTCGCTTGCACCACTCCTTTTTACAGGGGGGCACATTCACACATCTCACAGATAGAACAGATGAAGAACAGCCATGCCACAGGGACTCGAACCCACGCCGCCCAGATCAAGGGGAAGACGCGCTACCCCTATGCCAGGACGCTGGCATAGGGGTCTCTATATCTGAACTCCAAGATGAATGCTTGCTGGTAAGTGGAATTCATTAATAGTTAATGATTTCTTCTTTTCTCCAATAGTTAATGGTTTCATCAAATAGTTTTTCTTTACTTCATATAAAATAATGAGCAAACAAAATAACTCCATTAAATTATCCCTTCAATTCAAGCCTAACTTAGAAACCCATTATGTAAATAAGTTATTTCAGTTATATTCAGAAGTTTATTGGAGTAACATCATTTTTTTTCTATTAACGCTCATTAAATTCTTTAGTTGGCATACAAAATTGTTCTAAATTCTTTTTCAAACATGTTTTCAAACATCCCATGCTGTCATTAACCTAATGAAATTATAAATGCAAAACCTTCCTCCTTTCTAAAATTATTAATACATTTAGGTACTCGAAGAGAAAAATTTCATTTATTTTTTCATCTACAAATAATTTTTAGATAAATAAAGCACAAATAATGAAAAATTCTGTTTTTTTTTTCTTTTAAATGTATAAAAGTGTTAAAAGAACAAATAACAATCAAACGATATTATGAGCATATGAATATCAAATATTCACGAGTTATTAAGTATTTTTTGATTTTCAATTATTTCTAGAACATGAGAATAAAGTCCACAAATCTTCGACTTTGCTAATTCTAAATAGTTATTACTCACTATAGAAGTTTTGATTGTGATCTTTTTTTTATTCATTAGATAACACTATCATAAATCCAAATATGAAAATTTAAGGTTCTTAAGAATTGTATATTTACTTAAAATATATAAGTATTTTAATAATTCTTGTCGTAGACAAGTTTATCTATTATTTGCATAAATATTATCGATTTCTTTAATTTATTTGGATAAGAACTAACCATAATTATGTGCTGGTTTTTCTTAAGTTGGGGTGTAATTTAAATCACCCCATTCTGCATTTATGATAGCAATATATTTGTAAATAATCGGAAGTGTATTTATACTTGATTCCCAAGAATCGTCAGAGACATAGACACCATTGTGAACGAACAGTATCGGAAACGAATCATTTGTAATACAAATAGGTCAGAAATAATTTGCAACTTTCATGAAATATTTTCACGATTAATGTAAGCATCCGACAGCACTCATTATTCATCACAACATTTCCTGATCACCTATTATCGTCTGAAAATAAATTTGTTTCTAACGATATGAATATTTTAACTATGTATATTTTCCAAATTGATAAATATAATTAAGAGAAGAATGAACATAAAAAATTTGTTTTTACATTGCAATTTCTGCTACAAGAATTTTTTAAAATATTGCAAAAAAAATTTTTTTAAAGACAACAGTTTATCAAAAACTGATATTTGAGTGTCATAATATGTCTGAAAAATCTATAGCATAATCCGTCGTAAATTAATCATATAATGGCAAAACATCCGTTCAGTTAAATTATCCATATGTAAATCAAATAAGGAAATTAGCTTATTGTGATGTCGCTTAGCAATCAAAGACATTATTGAAATGTTACCCACGGTAATGCACCTTCTTATAGTATCATTATTTTTCGTCAATTTTTAACAGAACGTTCAATAATTCTACTAGTTCTACATTCGCCCAGATATTGCACAGTGTGATTTTTCTTTTTGCCATAGATGAAATGAACCCGCATTTTTAATTTTTTTAGCTTAGTTATATCAACGTCCCAATTTAGAGCAGCACTAGGGCTATTTGGGGACTGACAACGTAATTTTGAACAGCGGTCAGATGGCAAGAACGACGCCTAATTTGGCATCCCCCTTTTCAAACTTCCACACCAAACTAGCTGGAAGACGTTTGGCCTTGATGGATTTAACGTGCACTAGACCCGCTTACAAGACGTTTCTTCAGTGTAATCGAGTCTCGAACCTGAAACCCACCGAATCCGATGCCGAGACCTTACCACAAGGCCTTTGCTACCCATTACACCAGCCTAACCACCGTTTCGAATCTACCGATGCAATAAAAGAAGAGTCGTTACAGTAAAAAGTTTCATAAATGTGGTTTTAAAAATGTTTTGGAAATCGGAAAAATATTGGCAGAAATGCATTTCAGTCAGAAGATGTTACTTTCAAAAGGATACAATATATATTTATCAATAAATTGATACCTTTTGTTATAGGCTAACATTCCTGACACTTTTGAACATTATATTTAAAGCTGTTACCTCGAAGCATTATTCTTTTCAGAGTTATATTATTCAGTGGATTGAAAAGTAAAATTGAAATGCTGCAACTTGATGTACTTTATTTTAAAGAGAAGAATATAAACGTTTATTTAAGTAGAACATAAAGATTTAAATCTTTGAACATTATTTTAGAAATTGTATTATAAATCTCATTTGGAGAATTACGTTTTTATTTTGAATATCGAAATATAAAGGAAATAATATTTTTTATTTGCAAAATCTAAGACATAAATAACAAATAGTCGTGAAAAAGTTAATTTTTAACAAGTAGGAAATTTAATTGCATTTGTACCAATTGTTTTTTAGTACTGATATTCAGATTTGAATTTTGCCTTTTATATTAAGGACCACAAAATAATTAAAATGGTAACATTTCTAATTTGTACATACAGTTTCAATATTTTAAACACACATCTAGAGAAAGTATTTTCCTACTCGATTTGATATATTTGTAGGTTTATTTTATGAAAAGAAGCAACATATAATATAAGAAATCAATATGTGGAATACCAGAAAAATAAATTATAATAGGAAAGCTACAAAAATGTTAATAAATTTTAATACAATTATTTCTTTTATTTTGTAACATTGGAAGAACAAAAATACAAAGTAAAGCACTGAGTTTATTATGAAACATAAGAATAAGATGTTGATTTTGTCAGTAATTTACATATATTTAAAAAATTGAAAGACACAAGAAAATAAATAAATTGAATTACTTTCTAAGAGGCAGAAATGAAATATGCAAAAATTTATATGATATATGTAAAACAACAATAGACATAAAAAAATGAGATGTATGTGAGGTACAATAATTCAAGAGAACAAAAAGGCTCTTCATAATGTGAAGAGCATTTTTATAATAAAAAGAATAGAAATGAAATAATAGTGGAATGAAATGGTGAAAGAGAATACAGCATTTATTAGTAAATACAAAAATAATAATAGGAAAATACACTGCAAAATCTATGAGACAAAAAGCAAAAAACTAAATATAAATTTTAGAAAAAAGATATAACACTTCATTATATGAAATGCAAATGAAAAAAAAAAAAAAAAAAGGGTAACATATACAAGCTTCTAACTTTGATATAAACCGGAAATAAATTTCATGTTGTCTAAAATGTTGAAGCAGTTTAAATTAATTATTTGAAAATCCCTTCAAATATTTAATTAAAGATTCGCCAGGTTAGTGACAGGCTTGAAGACAACACACAAAAATCACATTAATCAAGCTGATTGTACCTTGGCATTGATTTGTCCAGTTGAGACCGTAATTTACAGAAGTTGTACCTCAAAACTGCACTGTAAAGTTTATTACTTTAAGGCGTGAAAGTATACGTGGGAGTTGTTACAAAGTGAGAAATGCAGCGAAGTGAGCAATACAGGTGTCTTAATAAGAATTTTCATTAATTGCACTAGATATCTAATATATTAATTTTTGACGCATAAAAAATAAAGGAAATCTAAAAAGATGAGAAAAATATCTGCACTTCCGACTACCAAAAATTATTAATAACGTTTATAATCCATTACCAAATTAATTTATTGCAGTCATTAATTATCAAAAGAAGGATGAACTCAAAGTTTTATTAGTTTTTAAATAAAAAATCCGGGTAATATTATATAAAATTTATTGGTTAAAAATATCGGCACTACCCAAGAAGAATTTTATTTAATTTGACAGGTAAATGCATAAAAGTAAGAAATTCTCAAATCCTCGAATACTTTATTGTGTTCTCGTGTACATTTATGATCATAAAAAGAATCAAGTGGTGGAATTTACAAATGAAGATTTATAACAAATTAAGAAGATTTTGCTAAAAATTACGCAGTGTTTATTTAGATCAGAATATTAGATTTCATAATTTCAGAATTAGATTTCATATAATACAAATTGTATGAGACGTTACATTTAAGTTTTGGAATCCTTTAAGTTGCCATTCGAAGGAAATGGATTAATGTCATATTGAACATTAAAATATTATTAAAATAGTTGTGCATATCAGATTCGAGTATTAAGTCACGTGAATGAAGTCTATTATTAAGAGAATGAATGAGATCATTTTCAAAATACGATAAATTAATGATTATTCTTTTAGTTTATAAATATTGGATTCATTATCTTAGAGAACAAAAAAAATCACATTGTTCTAGATGTTTAAAAGAGTATGAAATGCTTAATTTAAAAACAGCCAAGACTTTGTGAAATTTTCGTGAAAAAAGAAAAAAGTAATAAATGCTACTATTTAATCTCAGAAAAGGGAAAAATAAACTTAATTTTTTCCATCAACCACAAAATAATATATTCGAAACTTAAATAAAATGGTAAATTAATATAAAACATAGTTTTAACAAAAATAAATACAAAAAAAATCACAGAAAATTAAAAAAATAAGTTGTAATTATACTTTCAGAAATTAATCTCACATTTTACTAAATAACATTTTTAAAAGACTCAAAGAAGTCGAATTTTCTTTTATTTTCTACTCAACTTATCCTTCTCTTCCTCGTCTTGATGAAAATTTACTGAAACAAAATCAACATAAAATGAAATGAAATATTATCACACAGAATTAGATTAGTTATTTTGCTATATTGAGTTATTTTTTTTAGTATGTTAACGTTCCATTTTGAATGGAACGTGGAGTAATTTAATCCGCAACCAGATGACAAGGACGACACTTGAGGTGGCATTTATTTTCTAAATTTCCACACTACACCAGAACTAAACCATTCACACTTGCACGTAGACAGAATCAGGTTTCACGCCTGAAGCCGACACCGTACCATCAAAACAAAATTTGAAATTCCCCTTGTAACTTCTTTTCTATTATATTCATATTAATGAATATAATATAATGTCATCTTAAGCGAAATAGTGAATTCCAATATAAGAAAGATAAAACAGCGAATTTTTAATATAATCAAAAAAATTTTTAGCTAAGTTAGAAGGACTGAAAATAAAATAATTTAAAATAACTTTCATTTGATTTTTGAAAAAAAAATCCTTTAAAATTAATTTTAGATTTGTTTTACAAACAATTAATCGCCGAAGGATCAAGTCACTAGAATTGTTAAAAAATATCGAACCACTTTTACAAAAATGAGTTGTGGATTTAACATTCTAATCTCACACAATTGTTTGCTTTGGGTATATAAAATTTCAAACCATTTTTAATTTCTATTTATGCGCAACACTTGCGAATAAGTACAACAAAGCAAATTTCCGTTTTCATGCACCTTTTAATAATGTCGCGTTCCAAACAGAATGGAATACTTTAGATATGATTTCTGCGTTGCAAGAGACAAAATAGGTTTTTTTAATTTATTTATTAGCAAACAAAACAATATTATTGTTGAAAAATGTCTAGGAATGATTTGAAATACTGGGAATCTGTCATCTTAAAAGTTAAATTCACTATAATTTTTTTATATTAATATCTCTTCCCTGAAACGCCATAAAAGCTATTTTGAGGCAGATGCCATAAATTTGAATCTTATATAGAAGATGAGATTGTCACTTTTGATGGTAGTCTCACTTCAAAATTAAGCTCCATGCCAAAAAAACGTTTGACCATCGAAGTTAGATTTAATGAGTACTTAAATCCACTAAATGACACATTGATGAAATCAGTCTTCGAACATGCCACTTTTAAGTCCAAAGCCACCAGAAAATCTCAGCCCCTTGAAAGAATATTCGATATTTAAAAAGTAGAATGTAAATAATTTTATTTTTAGATCAGGATGGAAAAGAAATTGGAAAATGTATTGCTGTTAAGCAACATTAAGCCATAGTCGACCATGTCCACAAGAATAAGTTTTATTATATGGTACAAAATTTATTGAAATATTTTATCCTACATGGCTGGAAAAATTATTAATATTCGATGTATTCAAAATTTATTCGACGTAAAGACGAGGGGATATTTTTTTTATTTTATTTTAAATCTTGTTGTGGGAAGTATGATATACTTCGCCACACAAGAAACGACTTTTCAATTTCTGAGTCAAATCAAATAGAGACTAAGTTATCCCAAGAGCCAATTTCCGTGAAACGATAAAGATTATTTCTTACGTACTTTTAACATTGAACTCTGTATTAGTACTGAAGGATTCACGGTGGCCTGCTAGTAAAGTCTCACCTTTGAGATTAGAGAGTTTCCGGTTCGAGACCCGATTCCACCGAAGAACCGTCGTGTAAGCGGGTCTGGTGCATATTATATATTTCGGGACCAAACGTCCAAACGCCGGTGAGGTGTGGAGGATTGAAGAGGGAAGGCGCCAACTCAGGTGTCGTCCTCGGCATCTGGCTGTGGCTCAAAATTACGAGGTCCGACCCAAAATAGCCATCTTTTGCTTTAAAACGGAACTTCAATCTAATTAAACTAAACTATTAATACTAAATTTTAAGGAAAAAACTTTTTGTAATATAATTTAAGATATGTCAAGATTTAATGATTATTATATCCAAAATTTGCAATATTTCTAAATATTATTCTGTAAACTAGACAAAGGTGGCTCTGCTATCTTGCAGGAATGAATTGTGAAATAATCTCAATGTTAACGGCATGGTTCAGACAATATCATCAACAACTTCAGCCAATTATCAAGGAATCGATCTCCTTAAACACGATTAACTCATTAACTGCAGTGTGATTCACCTGTGGTTTACACCTACTATCTAATTGTATCTAATTAGATGCTTAGCTTAGTTATATTAACGTCCCGTTGTAAAGCAACACTAGGGCTATTTTGGGACCGACCTCATAGTTTTGAACTGCTGTCAGATGATGAGGACGACTCCTGAGCTGGCACCCCCCCCTCTCCACGTCACACCACACCAGCGGGAGGACGTTTTGTATCTAATTACAGGAGACTACATCTCTACTGTATCTAAGAGGTAGAAAGAAGGGGACATCAAATTATATAAATGATCCGAATATTAGCATGAGTTGTGGCAGAAAAATTGTTAAAGTCAGTGAAAATCTTATTGTCAAATCAAGTTTTCATAAACTATTAAATTGTAACCCATAGTAGGTCAATTATTCAGCAGAAGTCCAGTCCATAAAAAACTGGATCTCCAGACTCTACCTAACAACGAGCAGGTCATTCGTGGAAGTTTTAACTACAACTTAAAAAAAAATACTTATTATGAACTAGATAAAGATGCAAAAGTAAAACAGTCATCTGAGAAAATTTAATTCAAATCATTGTTTATTTGGTTTGAATTAAATTTTATATATTAAGGATTAATTTGTCGGTTTGTCTTTTTTCTTTCCCGTTATTTTTTTCAATCGTCTGAAGTTCATGCAAGTATAAAGTTAGTAAAATAAAAAAAAAATTAAGCATAAACAAAGCGATTATTTCATCAAAAATAAAGAAAAGTAAGAATAAATTTAAAAATATAGAAACTAATATAAGAATAATTACGAGAAATGAAAAAAATATATGATTTTTTCTGTTTATGATTAGAAATCTTGCAAAGTCAGGTTTTAAAAGGAGTGTTTTAAAGCGTGTAAGAATTTTTTCAAAATGACATGTGTAACAAAATAGAACATTAGGAGATAGGAATAAAAACATTTTAGTCATATCTTCGGAAAATCGTATCAGGTTAGTGATAATAAAGAATATAACATCTCGTTTAAATGATGAGTTTATTCGATAAGTTTAATTAATAATGAAAAAATTTAAATTACTGTTTACAATTAATAATTTAGAAAAGTTAACTGATGCTTCATTAAAAATAAATAATTTTTATCTGGTAAAAATTATTTTTTGTTAAAACAAAAGATGATTGAATAGATTTCTGTAAAATTATGATTTAAAGAAACATTTTACGATCTTTGGTATTTACTGATAATAAAAACAAACACTCTAAAAGAATTACTAAAACATGAATACTTTACTGAAGACAATATCTTTAAAACATATGTTTTTCTCTTAATTATGCTTTAAAGTTAACTTGTTGAAAACAAGGCAAGTATATCTTTTATTCATTATTTTTATGGACATTAATTCAAGGCAGTTCATTTTTATTAAAGTAAATGACTAGGTGCCAGGTAGATTTATTTCTACTATTTTGTTGGAAGAGCTAGCTTCCTCGCTTTTCGTTAATGACATAATTACTCTTGAATACACTGTTTAGTATTAAAAATTTCTGGAAATTAAATGTCTAGCCTCCACATGAGGATAATATCAGAAAATAAATAAGGATAATATCCAGGGAAACTGTCCTGTGCTTTAAGGTTTGTGAAAGTATATGCTGCTAAAATAAGAAAATGGAAATGCGTTGACAAATAGTTAGTTACAAAATAGATTGTCAATTTGAATGTATATTTTTTTCTATAATTTTATTAAACACTTGTTTTCACCTCCAACCTGTTCAGGCTTTGATAGAAATTTTATATTATTAAAGAAATATATTTGAAACTTAACGGGGCACTGCTAGGAAGCAAGGTCATACTAAAATTGAACTCTAATTAAGATCTAAGCCATTTTATGCTAATAGATTCAGGAAGAATAGTTGAAAATTCAAATTCACCTTTCAAAATATCTCCAACTTTTTCTTCTTCTTTTGAAGATTAGATCTACAATTCCTTCCCTCACCGGGGTATTATTTCTTCTTATATTTTCACATTAATAATATATTTGACTATTACGTAAGTCGATCCAATAAGGTATTTGTTTATTTTAGTAATAGTAGATCCAGTTTTGGAACAAAATGATGCATATTTTGGAACACATCTCATAATTTTTAACTATGCTTAAATGTCGAGCACTCCACCTGAATCAGCATCCCCTCTTTAAACTTTCAAGCCTCTCCAATAGTAGTCTTTGACACTAGACATATTTAATGAGTATTGAGCTCGAGTACATGATAGATATCGGACTCATGCGCCATGGTAATTCGGGCCTAAAGACGATACTGTGTCACAAGGTCACAATGGTCTCATTGAAAATGTGGGAGAAAAAGTAACTGCAAGTTATTGATTACAGGACACTCAGATTAGTTCCTCTGGAAAGAAAGAGAATGGGAAGTCATCCTAATAGTTGAGAAACATTTTATGCTTATTAGCATTAGTATGAGGGAAATGTCTACTTTTAAAGTATTTGCATCGTTCATAAGACAAGGAGTAAATATCTAGAATTAGCAGTTTGAATTTCTCAAAATATTATTAATCTTTTTAAAAGGAAACAACAATGAATAATGCAATGAAATTCTTTCGAGTATTTTAACTTGTTTTGTTAAAGTTAAAATTTCCATTTCAATGAATGCAGACTTAAATACCTATAATTAAATGTTAATTTCAAATAATTTGTCAATTTAACAATCTTAGGGTTAAAGGGTAATAGTTATACAAGGATTTACAGATATTTTTTTACATTACTATGTATCTACTTTTAATTAATAGAAACATAAGAAATAATCCTAAAAATAGATTATAACTCAAAATTCATAAATTAAAACATTTCATACAATTAAAGAATAAATATACAATGAGAAATTGCCTTTTAGTGCAATGAGTATTGCTTTTTTAGAAAGATGGAATATTTTCACACAAATTTTCTTTTTCCAATGTTTTATAAATTTAAATATTTGTTTCTTAGTCGTTATATTATATTTGAATGCTAAAATTATGCATGTAAACGTAAAACATTGCACTTTATCCTAATACGTTTGTCATTATCATTTGATTGTTTCTTGGATAGCTACGAAATTTAATGTAGATTTCTGTATATTCTAATTTCATAAAACAAGTTTCTTTTGAAGTATCTTGATGTATTTAATAAAGATTTTTAATTTCATAAGAAATTACAATCATTCGAACGTTGATGAACAGATTTCACGTGCTTTTACAGCGCAAAGAATCCAACATTACAATACTTTTTATGATCTCTGATAAGACATAAAATATATCTTTTACGATGATTAAGTCATTAAAAATGGTATAAAAGAAAAATTATCGTGAAATTATCTTTTTGAGAATTAACTGTTTTTTAAATACAGGCGGCAAAAATGCTTAATACCAGCGAAACACCAGTATCTCTTCTTCACCTTCAATTGATTAATAAGACTATCTTATTATTAAAATGTACCCTCACTAAACTAATCTGTGATGTCACTAATCAACCTGCAAATAATTTTATTTCCTGTCTTATTGTATCAATGCATTCATAATGATGGGAATGTCCAGCACATTACGGAAGAAAATTCACGAGGATTTCCTTGGTTTGAAGATAGTTTTCTGTTTACTTTCTAAAGTTTTCTTTTATGTTCTGCATCTATAATCTAAAAATTAAATACAGATTATAAAGCTTCATTTTTGATATTAGTACTACAAATTACATCTACTTATTTCAAATCCATTCTTATCTTTCCTTTATCTAAAAAAGTTAATACTGTCTTTGTTACTGATGTTTAAAACTGATTTATCATCATGGAGACATTCAACGAGAATCTTTCATTCCTTTCCTTGGCACGATAGAATGAAAACAAACCTAATACTTTTTAGGGTAGACGCCCAATCTCATCGATCAAATGGCTTCTTCAAGGCGATGAAGTATCAACCCTAACTTTAGCAATGTTGCCGAAATATCTGTTTTGGTGAACTTAGTTGAAAAAGTAACACTAATTGAGTCGCGATTGGTCGTAAGTTAATAACAGACCAATCTAATGAATGGGATGTTTCCGAGTTTCTGTGGCAACTTGTGTAATGGATGGTAACGAGTTCTAATAAGGGATGAAAAAAGAAAGAGAATGAAAACAACAAGCTTTTAACAAAATTCAATAGGATATAGGCAAAAAGGGAATTTTTATTGCATTTTTACAACTTTTATTTCCCTTAGTTTTTTTTTTTTTTCATGTTTGTAAAGATATAATTTGTTGATTTTCTACTCACTTCTTGATGTTCAAATATTATGAAGTTTTACAAACCTGCAAGCCCTCGATGACAATAAGCTATTTTAATATTTTAATAGCTTACTTCTCATTTAATTGATTGATTTAATTAAATCGTGATTCCTTGCGAATTTCCTCATCTGAAAAAATTGATTCTAAGATAGATTTTATAATATTTGTGATGATAAATTATAAATTCAACACTAACTACCAGATGAAAAATTATGCTTCGGCTCAAAATAATTGTTTTTATGATGGAAATTATTTTAAATTACAGATAACAGAAATTTTGAATTTCAGCGATATTGAAATGTTAAAATAATAAATGGTGAAATTGTGAGTAAAAAAATGTCTTTAGAAAATGGAACATACATCATTTTACTTGGAACAAATTGTAAGAAATCGTCTTGTTAAGGTGTCACGGGTTATGAGCACAATTACTTGTTTCGATTAAAATACTGGTAAACAAGTATCAGAAAAGAAAGTTTAACTTCCAAATTTCACTTCCATTACAAATTGAAATAGAACTTAGCTACTCTTTATGGTAAGACATTATGCATATCATGATGCAAATTAATAACCACGAGTTATATATAAGGCTCTTATGTTTGATCTGATAATTGAAAAATCAAATAACTGACATAGCCCCAAAATGTAAGGAGATGAATTTACTATAAACTCTTCAAACTTATGAATCTTATTTTTAAAGAACTCTATTTTATAACCTATTTATAGATGGAACCTACTTTATAGGTTCTTATACGCATGCTTATAGCTTAGTGTGATTAAGTGAATATTTGATCTGGGACCTATTTCCTGTTCTCTAGATTTATACTTCTGTGCGTTTATTTTCTATTTTCTTATGTAATATTTGTTATCAAGTAATTATTTTTCTGGGTTAAAAGAATTGACTGCGTTTTGAAACTCAAAACGCGTTTGAGAAGAAAAATGTTTGCTCAAGATCTGCTGCATATTTTTTACACAAAAATGTTAGGAAAGTTTTATATTCAATCATTAAAACTTATGAAAATACAATTTCAAACATTCATTAAATCGTTTCAGCATTTACGACGTAATCTAGAAAAAGCATATTAAATTCACTGCAATGCAAAAGTTTAGAGAAGGAACAAATTCACATATGTTTTAGAGTTCACTTAACCAATTTTCCTGATATTTCTTCAGAGTAATAGTTTATGCATATGCAGTACAGTATATATAGTAACAAAAATTTCAGTAACATATGCTGTAAGGTGAATTTTTATAAGAAAACATAAATAAGACTGTTTCAAAATTCGTATGGAAATTAAATTAAAGCAAAATGAACATAATTTAAAAGCAGGTTCTTCCTCCAATTTGTAAGAAAATAAAGACGAGTTTCTAACAAAGAAACTGAGTTTCATATTGTTTGATTATGTATTTTATGCCACCCACAAATATTCGATGAACCACTAGACTCTTTATAAAATAGTATTGTCTACTTTTACTGTAATTTTTAATAATGGCGCCTCCAAAAATCTGGAATGGTTTAGGCATAAAGTATATGTGATAGTTAATCAAATATACTTGTATTTTGCAAAATGAACTACATTGTAGAATTTTCAATAAGTACCGAAGCATTGTTACGCTGAAATTGTATCATTTAAATTTTGTCACAAGTGAATTAAAAATATGTGATCTTTTCAGATTGATTTTCTATTTTTAGGAATTATGGGATTTGTTAGAAGATGAAGACAAGAAAAGCCCCTCAATGAAAGAAGATTTGGGAAAGAACATGATTATGAATCACAAAATGAGATAGAAGAACGTCAGCTGACCAACTTCTAGTGAATGTCGTCTTCTAATGTCCTACGTTGTTCAATTTCATTTTATCTTCTTTTTATTTTTTACAACTTTTAATATTTTTTCGGAACTTTCATGTTTATTTAATTTTTTGACTGACAACTTACGTTAATTTCATGGAAAACGCGAACATTTTGATACTTTTCCGTAAGTTTCCTTTCTTGCAATGATTTACATTCCTTTTCCCTTTTTAACATCCCTACAAGCTTATTTATTACCTCCAAAACAGTAAAATAAAAATTAATGAGTTTTAATATTACTAATTACGATTTTTTTTCTACTAGCGCCTCACCAAAATATTGCCCCCGAACTTAGCGGAAGAAATATTGCACCCTAGGGAGGTTTTACAGGATTGTACATTCATCAATTTTTATAAGACTTTTATTTTTTGCAACTTATAATCGTGATTAGAAGCAATTTATATAATAAAGCCGATTTCGTGAAAATAAATTTTTATTAATAAACTTTTATAATTAAGATAGTAAAAATTGTTTTTATGAAAAACAATGAAAGATCTCAAAAATATTTTTAAAAATTATTTTCGACTTTTTTCTCTATGGACTTTTTATGTTTAATAGAATCTT
>JAPMOR010046543.1:8143-29879 GCA_026543865.1 Argiope aurantia | reverse complement strand
TCCAGATAAATACAGGTAGAAAATGTATCTAAATTTTAAATAATACAAAAAATCTGTCTTAACACTACAGTAACAGAACCAGTCATTTTGTACACAAAAGCTACATATAAAACCATCATCAAAAAAAAATTTGTGATCTTGTTCTTTAAAAATTTTGTCGCAAAATGTAGAATTGAATGTGATATTAATCGCTTAAATGTAATGTGCTAATAGCTACAAATCAAACTTCCAGTGTACGTAAAACAAGCCAATTTACTTATACTAACAAAAATAATAAAACTAGTTCCCTGTGTGGTTGGTCAATGTCAAAAATATAATTGTAGAAAATGGGCCCTTGAGATAAAAATGTTACAAATAGTTCATTCTTAGGAATGAACAAGAAGGGATGAAATATTAAAATGTCTTGTATATAAATATTATTTTTGTTATTTATTTAGCTAAATATTAATGAATTGAAAATAATAATGAATAAAGTTGTTTCTTAAATGCACGTCAAATATATGAATTATGGTAGAAATATATAAGAATTCATTACCTGATATTCCAGGATTACAATTTTTATTTTCATTTCAGACAAGAGGATTTTTATATTTTCTGTTTAGAAAACACAAAAAAAAATGAAAATTTTTAACTAATAATTACTATTAATAGGAAAACAAATACTCAATTCAGAAAAATTTGAAGTTTTTTTTTCGAATTAAACATAGTGTTCATGAAGAAAACTGATCAAGAATTTCAAAATAAACATACGTCTTTCTCATCGATATCACAGATGTTAAAAATGAACTTTTACACATGTATTCAAATTTACCACTAATAACCTATCATACTGCAAAAAATGCATTAGACTTGTATTAATTAAAAACAATTTAATTCAGAGATACCTAAGTTTCATTGATTATCAAGATATTTGAATTTATAAGGAAATACCCTTAACAATTTTATTCACAGATTTTCAGATATCAGTATCAAAATACTTTGAAATTCGAGCCTCTCTTTCTGGACAAATTCTGTATTAAGGCAACACAAGATGTCTCAAAAGAAATCAAATGCCATTCAATACTTCTCCATAAAAAAAGTAATAAATACTATCCTCCTTCTTTTCCAAATCCTTTATCATTCTTTATTCGCATTCCTACAAGTTCCATATCTTCACGAGCATTTCTTTCAATCGCACAATAAATTTCAGTTCAATAAAACAACAACTAGAGTACCCACTTCACTCCTATAGCGAATCTAGTAATATATTGGAAAGAGAGAGAGAGAGAAGTAGTCCTTCTTCAGGTGAACTGTCACCTGCAAACTCCGGAGTAGAGATAAAGAGAAGAAATACCACTAAGGAATAAGGATACTGTTTGATTTGGACGATCAGAAGTAAAATATTAGACCACAGACTGTTACAAAAATAGGCAAGTCTCCCAAGTGGCCTGTTGTTTCTGACTTATGAGTTGTGGAAGAAGTTCTGATCAGTTTTTTGTTTTGTTGATATTATATGTTGTGTATTGTACAAAGTCATTTGTAATGTCATAGATTATCATCTGTTTAGAAAATTATACTGTTCTGGTAGGAAACCTGAAACAAATGCTATTGTGAGTGTTCAAAAGCCTACTTAATTCAATTAAGACCAATTTAGTCATATTTTTGATTAAGTATCCTATTAGGAAAGCAGACTAATTAATATAATTTTAACAAATGCAATGCTAAACATACGAATAATATTGCTGATGCTTAATCTTAATTATAAAAGATATATAAAAATAAGATTAATCAGCAACAATGCTTTTAGTTATCAGACTTTTAAATTATCACGAAAGTTATGCAATGCTGCAACAAACACTATACTATAATGCCGTCAGTAATTTTCACTGATTATATTTCAGTTCAGAAACATACATCTAATTAAACCTTATTATTCTTTACTAAATATTTGTCTTAGTAGAAAATTTTGATTCCCTTGAGAAAAACTGATTAAAATTTTTAGCAGTTTAATTTTTGTTTGTGAAATTCTTAAACAAATATGAATAAATAAAGTAATTTTTTTCAAAAATACATCTATATTATTTACTTAAAATGTAAAGTAATAATAGTAATGGCTTTAAGAAATACTATACACGAAACCATTTTTGAAGGAAAAATTGGCAAAACCCCTCATTGAAGAAAGTAGACTTGATATTAATCATTCAATAAATACCAATAATTAAGGAGAAGCTTTTATTTAAAATCTTCAATTAACAAGACAGAAACTCATGAATATACTAAACTTCTACATTTCCAAAGGTGACAGATTTCACATAAATCATTCAATATTTTTATGATTATGTAACATTTTTTTTTATTTGAAATCTTTAACAAATAAGACAAAACTTCAGTTATAAACTGATAATTTACAATTCAAAAGGTGAATTAATTTTAAATTAGTATATTTTTAAATTATAAAATACTATAATCACAAGAGGATTTAAATGAAAGAAAACCTCTTGATAAAAGTTTAGTTTTATGAAACGACATAATTACGAATTTAAGAAAAATTTTCAAAATTAAAAAGTTATTTGCATTTAAATAATTTGCAAATTTTTTTTTCTAAAGTAATTATTACATTTCTAATGGAAGGAATAATAAGAATATTATTCTACCCATTAAGCCAGGATATGAATAATTTTATTCATTTAGAGGAGTTATCTTCTGACATAAAATGTTCCTAAATCTTAATAAAGGGAACAAATAAAAAGGTGAAGAAATTAGATTCAAAGACAAATGAGCGATCTTTTGATAAAAGAAAGTGATAGCTCATTTTCCTTCTAATAAGCTTTTCACAAGCGATTGCTCAAAATTATCTGATATATAAAAAAAGCGGGAATTTCCTTAGCTTATTATGACTTTAACATAATTAAACATTTTTAAGCATGTGAAAAAATAACTGCATTTTTGAAAATAAAGAATGATTACACTTTCCAAAGAATAATTAAAAAGGATATTTGGAAATAATATTCTAAAACTTCTTGAAATATAATCGGATCAGAAAAAGGTATTCAGTACGAATTTTTACGATTAGAATAATTGAAATTTGTAGAGAATTAATTTCAATAAGAAGAAAATTTTGCTATGGTAGAATCGTATACTTGTGTCCGGAATTCGATTCTGTTCTTTAAATATTGGGAAATTAAAAAGTGAATATATACAGCAAAACTTTTAAATATGTTTTGAACTGTTCGATTTTGATTTTAAATTGATATATCAAGTTTCGAATGTAGTGTTAATTATAAATTAAATATCATTCATCTTATTAAACGGAAAATATTTTCGATAAAATATTTTTCATGAACGGGAGATAAATAAATGTTGCCATTAGCCTCTTTTTGAGATATAAAAGTTTTCAAATACTAAAGCACATTTTTGAAAATAAAGGAAATAAATTATATTTCATGTATTTTCTATTATCTATGTCAGACTTCTACAGCTAACAATTCTTACCATGTATGCATCATAACTATGTTTGAATTTGTGTTTATTCGAAAGAATTTTTTTCAATTTCGGAGTGTTTTTATATCATTCTTTTTTTATATTTAAAAATTAATATAATTGATATTTGACGTTGCTATGGTCGTAGCTTTTGCCTATTACAACGCATTTCGAATAGGATTATTCCGTTCTAATTATCTAGCATATTCAAGAAAATGTTACCGATTTGACAATACGCCATACAACAAAATTAGTGAAAATTTGTTCCAAACAATAACATCATGAACTGAATTAAATAAAATGGAAACTGGATTATATTGTGGAATGTTCAATGCAGCAGCTCGTACCATTGATGGAATCATCCACGACCCAGTTACAATCCGCCTTACTATGCCACTGGTTGACTTAGAGCTAAACTGCTATCATTGTCACTTCTCAACCCCAATTTAACATTCTCATCTTGAGGCCTACTAGTTTAAGCACTCTCATTTGGAATGCTGGAGACTAGCAATTAAATCACCTCCCTCCTAATTGTTGTTTGTTTAACAAATATCATGCAAACAGATCTACGTATGGACGGAAATTACAGTAATTAGAGTCAAGTGGTTAAATGTGAATTATTTATTTATATGATAGTTCTTATATACTTCGAAGTTCTAAAATCTATGTTTAATTAACTGTGTGGTTTATTTTGGTTACTTGCGAAATCTTGTTTTATATACTTTATACCTTATTTTATAAAATCAATGCATCGTCCTTATTGGAATGCTCACATTCTGAGAAAACTTCTGTCATTTGCATGCAAGTCCCTATTCTTTAAATTTCTCTTTAACTAATAATCTTACAAATGTTTTCTTTTGATATTGCTCCCTAAACAACACGACACATAAAAAATCACTCGTTGCAATTAATCTCTTAGGAAAAGACACGAAAGTGAACAAAAATAATTTATTTAGAAGCCGTCATACATTTTGCAAAATGTCTTAAACTTTCTTGAGCCACATTTATTGTCTTCTGAGTTTGAACTGATAATCATTTCTATCAAATTTTTAATTTAAAAAATCATTACCAACTCTATTGAAATGAGTTTTCTTTTATTCTGAGTGTAAGTACAATACGAAACAGTAGATAAAATCGACAAATGTCGACTCTATGATGTTGATTTGGTCTGATTATGTCTCAACTATGCTGTGCCAAACAAGAAAAAAATAAAATCATAACAATATATAAGTATAAAACTTTGGTGAAACGAAGATATAGAAAGTCTCTCTCAAACGTTAATATAATTTAAATGAAGGGATAAAAGATGGATATTAGAAAACCAAAAAAGTGAACATAAATCGTCTTTTTAAGTAAGTAACAATGAAATTATAGTCATTTGAAAGAATCACAACTGTTGAGCGTTGAAGTTTGAGCATTCTGTCAGAATTTGGAAGACAGATATTTGACAGTTGCATCGCAAACACATTGAGTTGATGATGAAGTAAGATACTATGTTATTAGAAAATTTTTATTTACAGTCTATGAACCTTGAACATAAATCGCATATTTAAAATATTGAATTATGAAAATCTAAAGAAAAAAATTTACTGATTACAAAATAATCAAAATAGGTAAGTCTCAACTTTATATACGTGTGCGTGTGTGTGTGTGTGTGTGTAAATTTCTACATATTCATAGTATATTTTAAATTTTAATGTCAATTTTCAAATTTATTAAAATGAAATGGTTCACATTATCAATATATTCATTAAATTAACTACTTAAAATTTTTATTATATTCAAAAATCTAGCTTACCTAATTTTGCATCTCTTTAACTTATTTGTAAGCTTTTTAAGTTACTTTTTTAGAAAGAAATGTGGATTCAATCTTTTATTTCTGCCATGGTTTAATTTCTTTTTTACAAAATACATTCCGGAAAACAATAAAGAACGAGAATAGTGCAAAGAACCTATTTTTATTAATATATATATAATGCATGTAATTATCTGTATTCTTAAACAATTCATTAAAATGTGACTTAAATTGTAATTAACTTTATTACAAATCTTCAGCAATATGACTTAAACTATAAGTTGCATTGCTTTTTGAATTACAGTATAAAAGAACGTGTCCTTGGAGTTATTTCTATAAGCCTTTTCTCTTATAAAATTGTCTGAAACCTTACTGGATTTTTGAAATAATAGTTTTTCAAAAAATCAGTGCTACTTTTTTTCGAAGAGGAAAAGAAAGTTAGAGGGAATGGCTTTCATGAATGATCAGATGCCTGCAGAAAAAAAACCAAAATGCCTTTGAAATGAAAATGGAAACTTCTCAATGACAAAAGGAAACAAAGAGAGTTGTTCGTTCAAAAGCACCGCACTCGCTTTCCCGAAAATCAGTAATCTTCTTTCGTTTCTTTTACAGTTACAATACCATCTGGAAATTCAGAAGAAGCTTTTTATTTCAATCTGACGAGCGCCATCCTCGTCGCTGCACTGCCACTTACAATCGGGTCGAATATAGCTAGTTACTCAGGAAATTATTACATTGTAAATATTTAATAAATTAGATATTAACTATTATCAGTGCATAATCTTTCTAATTTCATGGACCATTTTTATAATAATATTTTCTCTCAACTCACGCATTTCGTTTTCAGTTACAAATTGAAACTTCTGAGAGTAAATTATCTTGATCATATAAAAAATTTTCAATATCACGATTACAACAGATGAATTATGAAGCGGTTGAAATTTGGACATCTTCCTTTCAAATAGTATCATATGTTAGTGATATATCTAAATATCAGATCAGTTTATAATAATAATTCTTCTTTCATACTAAAAAAAGAAGAATCTAAACCAAAATGCTAAAAAATATTTAATAATAAGTACATGACATACGAATTTTTGAATGGATTCATATAATGACTCTGGTGGCTAAATATTCAGAATTAATATACTCTTTCAATTTTTCAAGTAGCGTGAGGTATATTTAAGACAGACCTCATAATTATGAATGTGATCAGTTGACGAGTTCTGAAACGACCAGCCCTTATCAACCGCACATATGAGAGGATATCTAACCATGAGGGATTGAGCGTGCACCAGGGATGCTTACCCGGTTGTTCTTCATTCGAGTTTCGAGATTGAAGTCCTTTGACCAGAAGCCCGAAACCTTAGCTTTAAGCAACCCGCCTCTAATGTAAGTTTTCCAAAAGAATGCAAATTACACCCTTTTTAGCCATTTTGGGGACTAACTCAACATCAGGCAATTCACTGGCAAAAAATATTTAGCTAATTAGATATTTGTACATTTTTGCAATAAAGAACAAATCATAGGGGCAATGGCAGTTGAAAGAAAGAGCAATTATATGGATTTTTTATATTCATTTTGATTCGCTTATAGGAACTCATACCTGAATGCAAGTTAGTTTTGCACTGATTTAACTTAGGATAGAAACCTTTGTTTCGTGAAATATAAAATAAGAAAGAAATATGAAAAATATAAGGAATAATTTTATGATCACATTAAAATCAAAAAGAAACCAATACTCATTCATGTAAACTAAGGTGAAGATATAAATTGCTATAATAATTGGTAATAAAAATAACTTTTCAAAAGTACAGCTGTTCTTCAATTGGAGTTGCATAATGTACAGACTGCTTGCAGGACAATGCTAATTCATAATTTGGCTTAATATTTTTATTTTTCACTTGATATGCCTTTATTAACTTTTTATCAGAACTTTATTATTGTTTCTTTCAAATTTAAAGTTAACCCACTTTTGTTACTCAATGCTTCAAGGCTCTTCTTTAATTTTCTTACTGGCTACTTTTGGTGATTAATTTCAATTGTTTATTATTCAATTGTGTGTTTGATTTCAATTGAATCTCTTATGCTTAACTTGATGCCCATGATTCTTTCATAAAAGAATTTTTATGCATCAAATTGGGTCAGATATTAAATACGAATCATTTAAATGGCCTACATCACTTTAATTAATAAGATTTGCAATTCTGGGAATAAATATTTTTAATGTAACCAATTTTTAATGTAATAATACCTTAAATGTATGTGTATCAGGATAATCTATCTCTTATGTTCTCGTTGGCTTTCGAGTTACTATAACTTAATTTTTTTATCCCTTTTGCTCAGATAATAAACAAAATCTTTCTCCCTGAAAAACTTTTCAAAAAAATGCATTTTTCTAGAAATTGCAGAAATTTAGGTAAAATTTGCCCGAGAGTGAAACTGGTAACATTACAAATATAATTTTTAAGTTTTAAAATTATGTAAAAATTAGTTTTGTATAATAATATTTTTGATGGTTATCGTGGAAAAAATGCAAAATCTTTCTTAATTTTCCATTATTTGAATTTTCAAAAATCGCTCCGAAGTGCACATTCCTTCCGTTCAAAATATTTTTGTGCCAAATTTAGAAGCAATTGAACAATTAGTCTTTACTGTCGAGTGACAACATAAACATACATATTCTCCTTTATTATGAGTAGTGATTTCTTTTTTCTAGAATTCATACTTTCTAGTATCCAGAATTCTACAATAGAATTTGAATTTTTTTTCATCATAGCATAGCATCATAAAAATTTTAGTAGAATAAACAGTTTGTAATTGGATAAGTAAAACATTTCCTTTATAATAAACGGTTCTAAAAAATACAGCTGTTGCAAATTTGATTCCTCTTTATTTTTGATAATCTATGGTAATAAATAAAATTTTAAGCAACGAAAGTTCAGCAATTTTTCTAAATTTTCACAATTTACGTTTATAAGTTTTGATGAAAATTAGGCTATTATCACAAAACAAGACGATATTTTATTTACTAGTTGAGCTGGCAAAATTCTAAAAACCTGAAAAATCAAAAATTTTCTGTGTTCATCAAAAAAAAGTTCAGTAGCAAACAACTTCTTATGGAGAAATTAGAAAAACTGAATAACACAGGTTTTGTTATACCATTAAATGTCAAAGAGAAAAAGGTTAGCTTTATATTAGTCAAAAAAGACAACATCTAAATGTTTGCAAAGTAAATAATCAAGCAACTTGGATACCTATCTCTGCAGATAATGAAGTGAACGTGGTAGGTAACGAACACCATAAAATAATTTCGTAAAAAAATTTTTGGACATTAATATTGATTAGGAATTTAGTTAAAAAAGAAAATTACCTTTTTTTTTATTCTTAATCTTAAAAAATATTGTTTCGTGAAATAATTTGATCTAAGAATGTACGACCTATAAAATTCAAATTTAGTATAAAAAATACCTATCATTTCTAATAAATTATTCATGTATTAAAAAAACTTATGTTGTGAGAAAGATTATTGAATGGTTCATCGAATGTTAACCCAAGCATAAATCGAATGATAATTCAGAAATCTGTTATTTTCAGATGGTTGTTTATAAAATGCATTAAACATTTAGCTTTAAACGTAATCTTCTTTCCAGTTCCAATCAATTTAGCGAAACAATAATAAAAGTAATAAAAATTGTTTTACGATATATTCAACCTTTTTAGCCTACTAAAAAGAAATTATTTGGTTGAATTACTTCCCATTTTTCAGGCGTTCATTGATATTTTATTTATTATAACTATTGTAGAAATTTTCGGATCTTCATTAAAAATTAGAACTAATGGTATGGATTTATTCATCAATTATGGGATAATTAAGTACAGAAAAAAATAAATTGATCTATTGTCATCAAAAATACAAAAGTATGCAAAATTTCAAAATTGTAACAAACCGGGAAATGATTGAAAATCGATTTTAAAAATTTCATCTGTCTAAATATAAAACAAATAAAGTTATATAAAAGTGTAAAAAAATGCATATCATTGTCATGTCGAAAAAAATTTCGACACTTCAGTTAAAAAAGTAAATACTGCCTTTTTTCCCTTCTTCTTCTTATTATTATTATTCTGTTATAAAAATGAAGTCTTTGGAAAAAAAAGATTTCTATAATTTTTCGAACACAATAACAACGACAAATTTGTCAAAATATCTAAATTTCAAGTTGTTTGATAACGCAGAAGAAAAGTCGCATAAAATTTGCATTATGAAGCTTTTAAGAACTCGAAGAAAAAATGATTATTTCATAAATATTTATTAATGACAAATTAATATTTATTATTAGAAAAATAAAAATCATTACGGAATTTTATTTGAAATAAAAAAAAACATCGTATTCACTTGTATTCGGGGGAAATCTATTCTACAACATCAGATTACACCTTAAACCTTATTTGAAATATAATTTATTTTTCTTACCTGAATATGTGATAATTTTTTATATATATTTTTAAAAAGTCTAAGCGCATTCAGAAATAGGAAAATTTAAGAATACTATTCAACAAAGATGTATTCAAAACTTGAAATAAAAAATAATAGAACAGATCGTTGTTATAAAAAAGTTTTGTGGAAAAAAAAGTGTATCAAGGATTAGTATTTTTGTATGGAAATAATTCTTTTTTCTCAATGTCCTACATCTCTTTCTTGCTTCAAACTTTTAGCGCTTTTCTGGAGTAATTGTCCGTAAACTAATTCAATTCAAGTTAAATATGAGATTTTTAAAGTTTCTATATTTTATTTTTCAGGCCAAATAAATAACTAAGGGTCTTAAAAACATTTTTTTTTTCGGGAGGTTCATCAACTTTCAATTTATGGACTCTTTGGAAAAATAAAAATACAAATAACGGTTTTTTACCCTTTGTTTGCTTTACAATAAATTCTTAACCTAAAAACGCGAAATATTTTAGTTGTATTATTTGTTTCATCGTACTTTCTATTGTTTAAGGAATAAACAAACTTGATTTAATAGAAATTCTTTCGGAAAACAGTACATGTAATGCGAAAGGTTTTTATTTGTTTTCCTCATTCGAGTCAAAGTTCTGGAAAAAATGAATTTGCGAAGGACGAACGGTTAGGTTAGTTGAAATTAACGCTTCCTTTTTGACCCGACAAAGTTCTTTTTAAGGAATGGAATTAGAATCGTAAATTAGAACCGTGGTGAGACTGTAAAAGTAATACCTTGGTCAAAAGAACCCTTCCAAAATTCTTTAACAGACAGAAAAAACTTTGACCGCGATGCTTTTAACATGTACAGTACCTGAACACTTGAAATTTTCTGAGTATATCTTCAGTGCAACTGGGTATCAAACATGTGACCCCTATGTTTAGAAGCCGAGATTCTGACATCAGGTCACTGCAGAATGCATAAAGAGAAGAAAGACAAATTGCTTAACCTGAATAACATCGATTTTTTTCATTATTTACCAAACAAACGAAAATAAATTTTCAGTCATCTTTTATAAAATAGAAAATAGGTAGAAGTCGGAGAAAAATACCTTTAACTTATTAATTTTAATATAACGAAAAGTATTGAAAGAATACATTGCAGTGATTGAAAGAATTGATTATGGAATTGTAAATTCATTATAAAATTAATATTATATATATATTTTTAATTTCTGTGAAAATAAATAAAACTAACTTATTAATAATTTATCTTTGAAAGGAAAAACACATATTTTAAGCTGAAATACATTAATTTCAATCTATTATTCTTTATTTTATTCATTAATTTTTGAAGGGATGAATTTTATAAAAGTATACAAAGGTATAGATTTTTCTTTGGTAATTGTAGAATTCTTTTTTTTTTAAATCTATAAGTAAATAATATAAAAAGCAATGAATTCCCAAATTCATACATAAGTCAGATTCGGCTTAAAGATATATTTGTATTAGCCTTTATTTGAGCCCATTACAATGGCTTTTATCCGGAGTCACACCAATTAAGTTTCAGACTATATAATCCTTCAGTGAAAATTCTAAAACGAAAGCCATGATTGTCTGTTACTGACAGCGCATTTAAGTAGTATGAAAATAAATTGTATTTCTTACAGAGTAAACAGCATTGACTTATTTTCTATAGGTCTTCTGAAAAGAGATATTGAGATTCTTCTCTCAATATAAGATCTAGAGATGAGAGTTTTATAACGACCCAGACGACTTTTATATTTTTACTTCACTTTCAATTTTATTCGGGAAAAATACTTGAGGCAAAAATGCTTTTTATGGACCAAATTTCTAGCTCAAAAATTAATTTGCTTCTAAAACTTCATTCGATTGATGCCTTTCATTGATTGATAATTATAGCCAAAATATCTGATTATGCATTAACAACGGAAAGAAAAATGTTTAGCCTTTCATTTTTGTCACCCATTTTGAATATTAAATTTACTTTGAAGTATATTCAAAGTTATAATACTACTTCATAATTCCAGTTCTTTTAAAATGCATCAGCAGAGTGGAATTTTAAAGCATTTAAAATTTTCTCGAAATTTCAAAAATCCGATATATTAAATTGTTCAGCATTTTTAACAAATCAGAAATATTTTCTATGTAAAGAGAGTGTTAAGGAATTATAGCAAATATAATTAATTTGAAATAAAATTAATTTTTCAAAAGGTAAAAAGTAAAATTTCAATAAGGAAAGAATGTAAACATTTAAAGGGCAAACATCTATCATTCTAACGCATTTCATCTTATATCCAGTTGCCATGGTAGCCTGGTGGTAAGGTAATTCCACCGAGAACCGTCGTGTAAGCGGGTCTGGAGCACGTTAATCCGTCAGGGACAAAAGCCCACAAGCTGGTGTGGTGTGGAAGTTGGTGAGGAGGGTGCCAGTTCAAGTGTCGTCCTCGTAATCTAACCGCAGTTCAAAAGTACGAGGTCCGTCCCCAAAAGCCCTAGTGTTGATTTAAAACATGATTTTAATATAACTAAACTAAATAAATTGAAGGAGAGTAATTACTTCTTATAATATTTCAATGAAAGGGGATATGTGCAAGTTCAATTATATAGAGAACAAAAAAGACCTGAATATAAAAATTTATAACAAAATAATTGATGAATTTAATAATTTTAGTATTATAATAAAGTTCACTTTTAAAAGTTGTTTATATACAATAGTTGGTGCATTTCTATATCAAAAGTAAATCGCTGCTTTTTTTTTTTTTATAAGGAAAACATAATTTTTTTCCGGAAGCGTTTTCGATGAAGGAAAAAAATTATTCTTCGGTAACACGAAATAAAATCTGCCGTTTGGATTCAACATGCTTTTCGACATTGTTATTGAGGTAATCATGCTGATTTAAAAGCAATAAAGTGATGGTATAGAAAACGTTCTCCTGATATTATTCCTCTTGACTTTTACTTTCTCATATACAAAGAGAAAGTACTGTAATCGTCAAAAAATTCAAACTCGAAATTTTGATGAATCACCATATTTCAGACCTCTCTGAATTTAAAAAACACATTTTTGTTATTATTTCTGCCCGTCAACACGATAACTCAAAAAAGTTTTTAGACTGACGAATGAAATTTGGTATATAGTTTCTACTTCAGATTTCTATTATTTTTGAACGAAACCATTCAGAGGAAATCTAGCTTATTTTATTATAACCAAGCTCCATAATTACAAAATGTAAAGAGCTAGACAGATAAAATTTGGTACATAGATTTAACTGCTAAGTGATACGAATACATTTTTCTTATCAAATTTCGAAACAAATCTATCAAATCTTGGGCCATCAGCCGATCTTTACTTACGCATGCATATAAACGCTATAGGTCAAAACTACAATCATTTAAATAAATTAAATTTGATATGTGATCTTGTAACTACAGTACAGTTTCAAAGTTTGATTTCATTTGATTCATTTGATTAGTAAAAGGACTCCTAAATACTAGACATCATTGATTTTATTCAGATGGTAATAAACAAATCTTTGGAATTGCTCTTTTTTGACTCCTTGTTGGAGTTTTTACAAATACTGCTCTGACTTTGCCGTCTGATCCATAAATTAAATCTTCTATTCTTCCCATTGTCCACTAAGAAAGGGGAAGATTATCATCTTTTAAAATAAACATAGAATCTTTTGAAATATTTTGTTCCTCAAACTGTCATTTGTGTCTGGTTTACAAATTATTTAAATAATCTAATTTCCATTTTTTCCAAATTATTTAGATCATTTTGCTCAATCTGTGCCATTGAGATAAACGGTTATCTTTTCTATTCTGAATAATCTGGATCAGGAATAGTATTTATGGCCGTTTAGAAAATGGTCTGGGGTCAAAATTTCAGATGACAAAGGTGTCAGTGGACGACTGTTTAGAATACCTTCAATTTGAATAACAATAGTCAAAAACTGTTCCATTGCTAAACGCGCATTACCAACAACTCTCTTTAAATGGTGTTTGAAGGATTTAACATCCGCCTCCCATAAGCCTCAGAAGTTAGGTGACCTTGGTGGAATAAATTGCCACGTCACTTGTTCAGTTGTTAAGTAATTAGCTAGTGGCTCTGAAGATCTACCAATCATATTTTGTAAACTTTTTAAGTCTGAATTGCCCCTTTGAAATTACTTGTAGTTGCATTATAAGAACAGAGGAATTAGCTTCAGAAAAAAAGAGGTTTAATGCAGCAATCATTGCATCTGCAGTTAAGTCAATGACTATTTCCAAGTGGATTGTCTTAGAAGTCTGCTGATTTCGTTCGGAAGGAACATGCTGCCACTGATTCATTTCTATTGATTCTTGAATAATAACCACTCTGTTCGCTACAAATATTTTTGAGTCTCGGTTCTCTTTTCTCATCCACGAAAACAGGATTGTAGAATCCAAGTAATAGAAGACTGGTGTAATATCCATTTTTAATGCATTTTTACGTTATGCATCAATCTAATTAGGAAATTTTCTTGGAAAATTTTCTATCTCGTCCATGGAAATTTATTTGAGTTTTCTCATGGCTAAATACAGAGCACTAGTCGTTCCGTAGGTAACCGTCTTTAGCTGATACGTTTTAACGGGCTCATTAACTCCCTCCTTCCATAAAATTCTTTGGAGATTTCTTTGACTCTCATATATATTAATCATTCGGTACATTTGACGGATATCTGCAGTAAATACAAATATATACTTTCTGAATTTTACTAGCAATGTAAAGATATCATCTTGAATCACTCCACCATTATACTGAATTAAGTTAAGCGATTTTCCACTTGCAGTCAGGGTGGATGCATTAAATACGGTACGTAGTTTAGTTGTGCTTTTTTAATGCCTATAGTTGCCATGATGAGGCATATAATATGTCACTTCAGGTTCAACGCTTTCTTGTATCTCGCTCATGTGCCCGAACTCCTCATACTAATTTAGAAAGTCAGAATAAGATTTTAGATATTTTTGGTCTCTATATAAGCGAATTCACAGCAATTCGAGTCGTTTAAGAGAAATATCCCTTGAATAACCTAGACATGGTCAGAGCTCTTTAAATGGCATCGCCACAGTATATTTTCCTGTTTCATCTCTTCCTTGTGTTTGCGCATAATGTTCCACACAAATAGCATTCTCTTTACTTTTAGGTAATTCGTTACCTATTTCCTCAATTTTCCAAAATTTTCTTATGTTTAAATTTAATTCTTCTCTCCCACATATTAAACCTCAATAGTTAAAATTTAATTTATCCAAACTCGGAAGAGTTACTTCCTACAATATAACCAAATACAGAGTCCTGTAACGTCAGATTCCCATTTTTAGCATTTGATTTTCCCAGCTTTATTATCTCATAAAAATATTCAGCACCAATTGAAACATTTATTTTTCCCGGAATATTAAAATTAGAATCCGCAAAGCCAATTGATTCTGGAATCTGTTCACGGGTATCGATCATCTTAGTTGGTATTAAATCCGTTATTTTTGATACCACTAACATCGAAATATTTCTTTCGAAACTCTTATTTTTAGTAGCCACAGTTGTTGTAACTCTGAGATTAACTACGAGAGAGACTTTATTAATGCAGGAAATCGATTGATTTATTTTTTAACTTTTCAGTTATAGACTCTGCATACGATTCTGACTCATGAAAGAACAAACACTATGAGCTGTTATCCAAGAGGCACTTCACTTAATGCTATTGCAAGGATGTATCTTTTATTAAACATTTTACAGTAGACAAAACCACATTTTTATTTTTGATTAGTTGCAACGAAAGGCGTACTCTACTCATTGGGGGAAGCAGAACTTTGATCAGAATTCCTCCTCCCCCAATTGTAAATTATTTATGACTTCTTGCAGTTTCTGTATTCATAGACGAAACATTTTTTGCTTCTTTCGAAAAGTGAATTAATTTGTTGTGAGCTTTGCTACAGAAACATTTCCTATACTAGCATTTTTAAACCTGCAATTGGGCGATAAACATTTAAAGCTGACGATTTTATTTTTTTTACTACCTCAACGCGTTCAAGAACCAGAAGTCTCTTAAATTGAGAAGCATATAACGGATGATTTTCAGTCTTCAGACAGAAATCACAATTTTTATTTTTCACTTCAATGAAAAATGCTTTTGATGCCGGTTTAAATTTGTTGCTATAAATAGTTTGCCCTTTTTTCGTCTCGTTTATGATTTTGTCTGTGGAAGCAAAATATAGACTACATTCTTTTCCTAATTCGAGAGGTGTAAACCAATTTTGGTTTTGTCTAATTTTGATGTGAGTTGCTGTTTCTTTGTTTAGAGTTTAGAGAAACCATCAATTATTTTAGGGTCTCGAAATCTGTTACTTTCTTAACTTTAAATAATATTCAAAACTCGTCATTAAGTGTGACGCGAATTGCACAAGACTTTTGTTATCTCTGGAAGCATTTCTAAAATTGTCTAAAACCGCTTACGATGTTGGTTCAAATTTTCTTAATACAATTGATTTAACAGGGTCATAATTATTTAAATCTTTCTCAGCAATATAAATTGGGATATGAGAAGCTCTTTTCCTTAACAAATTTAGCAAAATCTGCTTTAAACTTCTCAGGTTCCTTTTTAGTCCTAAATACTCTCTCTAACGAAGTAAAAAAGAAACACCTGTCCTGAGCTTTATTCGGTGGTTTAATACACAATATTCTCACAGACTTTAATATGCTATCCAGTGTTTGATCTAGTTCAGTTTTACACCCTTGATTAGCGGAAGTCTGAGCACTTTTTTCAGTAGCCCTTAATCCCGCTAATTGTAATTCTATTTTTGTTCTCTCTAATCTAGACGCTCTAGTTCTATTTTAATGCCCTGATCGGTTTTTTGGTTTCTATTCTCTATTATTCGATCTACAACATCTTAAAAAGCTTCGTTGTCATTTTTAAACATATCACTTTCCTCAATTAAACGCTTTATTTCGGTCTTTTTCATGCCTTCCGCAACAACCAAATCTATCTCCTCGACAATGAGATTCATTTTTCGTTAATTTTGCTAAACCCGCTATTTTAAACATATAATTCAAGATAATTTAAGAGAACAATATTATCATAAACAATTTTATTCTAAACTCATTAAAACAAAATTTACTTCGTCTCGGAAATTATTTATAGCTCATCAAAAACAAAATAAACGTCATATCGGGAAATTAATTAGTTAATAACTCAAAGGATAATATTACCCCTACCTATTTGCTGGAACTGCTTTCACACAAGACCAGTTATCCACAATCGAGTTCTCATTGTTGGTATTTTCGCACCGCGTCCGTCATCGTCGACGATATCACCGCTAATAAATCACACCCAATATTAAAAATGAATCACTACTCAATAGATGCATAGCCTTATCCGGCTCGACGGACCATGCTTTGGCCAATGATAACACATTTTTTTTAAAAACCCAATCACATATACATCAGACACCTAATCTTGGACTGTATCACCACTGCTTTATTTGCAACACTCACAGAAACACACTAAAAGTTTATATCATTTGGCTACTTGATGGCGCTACAAATATGCTGTCTTATTGGCGCTAACATATATATTTGTTTAATATGTATCAGCTAAACGTGGACCTCTTTTATATAACAACCCCTTAAGAATACGAACTGTTCATTCCGGTTTGTTGGTGGGGGGGGGAGGTATTTTTCTTTTCTTTGAACAAGAAATCAGACGTTCCAGTATTCTGAAATATTTGAACTAAAATGATTTTATGAATGGGAAAGTTAATCACTGTATAACCAATCAGCCGGAAGGTGACATTTTTTACACGTTTCAGAACTTTTCAGCAGATAAATAAGCGTTCTAAGTACTCTATTCTTAATATTTTCGTGCGTTGGAAATTTTTTCGTTTTAAATTGATACTGCTTTACAATTTTATAATACACTTTTGCACATTATAGTCAAAATTTTGACATGTGTACAGCTGGTTACTTTTTAATAAGTAACTGGCAATAGTAATGCGCCTCACCTCATAGTGTCTAATCCCTTTCCTAAACCGTTGCCGTCTATTTTATAAATATAGCTATCTAGGTTCGAAAGTAGAGTGGAATGAGATTTAATAGATACCACATTTGATTAATTATGAATAGCGATATCAATAGATTGAAACAAATCGATTAAGAATTTCAGTTTGTAATTTTATGTATAGCTTTATATAAATTTTGGTAATATTATTCTATTTTACTGAAATTTCGGAATTTTAGTGGCTGACTACATTCTGTGGGTTATTCTTAAATTAGAAAGTTAATTTATTTCTATGAAACTAAGCATCGGAAGGCATATTTGATATCCATTTACTGTAATAAACTTATAGACAAAAAGCGAGAAATACCGAATAAAGAAAAAATATTCCATTACGCATGAAATGTAGTAAGAAATCAATTATAATTATAGCAATCAGATCTTTTCCTCACTTGTTTTAATTATAAATTTGTAATCAAATCGTTTCAGAATTAACTTGAATGAATTAAATTATTCAGAAGTCAATTTTTTTTCTCTAAATGATTATTTTTATAACTTTGAATGGAATCTGGATCGACGTTTATATAATCATATGATTCTTACTCTATCCGCGACACAGTAAGATTCTGCTCTCATAGGTGTTTCGAAAATAAGAATCATATTTACTCAATTGTTCAAAACATAAAGCATCTCTTAATTATCATCTTATCTAGAATGTTCCTCATAAACATAACATATATGATAGTAAAATAATGGTAATTTTCTCAGAAGTTGGCTGCAATATTTGCATAATCGGATTTCACAGATTATTCTAAGCTATTAACTAAAAAAAAGTATTTTATAAAGGAAACATTTTTTTTATCAATTCATTTTAGAATATAAACTACCTTCTATTCTGGTTGTAAATAAATAAATAACAATAAATATCATTTTTCAAATCCTAAAAATAGATTAATAAGCTCTCAGGTGAAGATTTCAGTTTTGTTTAAATTATCATTTGAATCAATTCATGTTTCCGTGAGGTTTTTAAAAGACGCAGTACATATCTATTAATTTTTTTGAATTCACTCCGCATCTGAAGAGTAGTTAAATTTCACAACATAAGGCAAGATGCATTTGAATATTAGATGACATTAGCAGTTACGCCTGCCATGCATTTGTAACACAGCATGGATTATCTCCATTCTAGATGTTTTTACAAACAATCTCTTGATTTCTTGAGTGATAAGTATTATTTATATACAAAATTCTCAAATGAATCAAAACAAAACCAAATCAGGAAAAGCTTTATTTATTTTTTATTCTAGAAAGTTGACAAACTAAAAACAAATTATTAGACACTTGTAAGAGATTTTTTTAAAAAAAAGAGATCACTACAAAATCGATTATCATGATAAATAAATTAATTTTTTATATTTTTTATATTCCATGAGTTAATTTTTTTTTGGGGGGGGTGATACTGGGTTTTATTCCCTAACTGTTTCTTATGATTTTAATAATACTGATTAATACTTGGCTTGAGGGAAATTTAGTGTCGTTTTCTTCAAAATCGAATATAATTTTTAAAAACTGCTTATCTTATATTACTTCATATACAGTTTCTAAATGACTGTTTTATTCAGTAAAAATTATCCAGAAAAAAATTTCTTATGTACAACTTCCTTTTTTTTTAAAAAAAAAGTGATTATTTTGTGACTTAACTGGGTTATGATTGAAGAAATTTTTATTTCCACATCTATAATTATCTGTTTTATCATCGATAAATATCTATAAAATATTGTTTCCTTAAAAAAAAGAAAAATATTAATAAATCTTATAATTTAAACTGTTCCTTTACTTTTCTTACTCGCTATTTTAATATTCTTTTATGAATGTATAATGCACGATTGTTATGAAATGCTTATTTAGTCAATAAATTCCATTGAAAAACCGGCCGTCATAGTTACAATTCTTCTTATATATATATATATTTATATAAACTTTGTTTGGTTTAATAAATTTCGTCAGAGCCCTAATTAGTTCCATCAATGAAAATAATTTTTATTTAATTTTTTTATTTCCTTTTTCTGCATTTAAAAGACTAATTTACACTGCAGATGGCGCCACACAAAAGAAATGTTTAAATTGAAGAAAACTTAAATAACGTTGCGGTTTAAATACTATTCAAGAAAATTTAGAAACTACTATCACTCACTTTATCAGATCTATTTCTTCGCCTAGTTTCAGATGAAAGAAGAAATTTGGATATTATCTTGCTGTCTCTGCGCTGACATGATTTTTGAAACTCATAGAATGCAATATTATTAAATCAATAAAAGATAATGAACCGGCAATATGTTCATTGCCACTGAATTAAACTTTCCAGATAAATAGAAGAATCACATTTAATCTCATTATTGGACAGCAATTTTCCACAATATAGGTAAAGCAGCGAAATAGTCGGTAATAGGATTTATCAAATTTCATATCTTTCTGTGCTAAAAATCGATAAATTTTTAAATCAAGCTGATTCTTCCACATAGATGGCAGCACGACAAAACAACTTTAGATTGATTTCATAAATAGTGAAGGAAAAAATAAAGCCAATTTGTAAGCGCAAAAGATGGGGGTGAAAATCTTTGCTTTTTGTTAAAAGCGATTTTTTAATACAGCAATCTAGGATTAAAGTACGTTGAGAATTTGGTCTAAGAGCTCAAAGCTAAAAAAAAAAACAAAAACAAATCGAATATTCGAATAAAAAACGAATATTCGGAATAATATTCAAAAGAATAAAAATATTTAAAACAATTAATCAGTTTCGAGACTCAAACGGAAGGCCAGCAAAAATATTTGATCCACCCTATTGATTTAAAAACGAATCAACTAATTCCTCGAGTGGTTATTGGGTTTTACATTCTTAATACATGAATCCAAGTTTCATGCTTGGTAGGAAACTGGTTTAAAAGCCCAATGCTAAAAAAAGGAATTGCCTTCTGCGCACGTGCGTAAACTTGACACTTAAAATTTTAAATAAATCTGTAAATTTTTTAACAAAATATTTTATTTTTGAATTATTATGATTGAATAGTCCAGAGTAATCATGGATTCAGTATTCGGATTAATATTCAAAATAAAAGAAAGAATAAAATTATATTAAAGAATTATTCGATTTCGAGACTTGAACAGAGGACCAGCAAAAACCTAAAATTCTCCCCTTCGCTCTATTCAGCAAGACACTTATTCCTTTAAGGACTCAGCGATCATTCATTCTTAATACGTCTACCCAAGTTTCAAGTACGGTGTGAATCTGGTCTAAAAACACAATGCTTTAAAAAAGGAATGCCTTCAGTGTATGTGCGTGAACTGGACATTTAAAATTTCAAAGAAATCTATGAATATTTTATCGAAAAATTTCATTTTTGAATTATAAGAATTGGAATAATTCGAAGTAATTATAGAATTAGTATTTGAAATAACATTCAAAATAAAAAAAAGAATAAAAATACATAAAACAAATATTTGGTTTCGAGACTCGAACTGAGGGCCTGCAAAAGCCTAAAATTCGCATGTCGCTCTATCCACCAAGCATCGTATTCGTCCAATACTCACATTTTTTGCATTTGCCTGGGAAGTGATAACCTGCTCATTTATACTGCAAGGTGTCATCCCCTTATCTGAGATACCTTCCAGTGAGGTAGAAAAACACAAAGGAAACCCCGCCCTATCATAATGACGTTTACAAAATAGATCTTTACAGTGTCTCATTCATGGAATCTTTGTCAGCATCCATCAGAAGCATCTTTACATTTCATCCATGACGATGGAGCCAATAAACACAGCAACACTATTATTGTATAGCCAGGAGAACTTGTCTTGTCTTGTCTTGTCTTCGACATTTTCTCGTCTTCGGTTATCAAAGTAGTCCTTCGGCTGGCGTTATCTCAGAAAAAATAAAAATAAAACTGGTACCTATTGGTAGACATCGCATATGGCAGTAAAAATAATTAACAATGATTTTTTAACTATCATTTATAT
>JAPMOR010046528.1:0-11676 GCA_026543865.1 Argiope aurantia | reverse complement strand
GAGTTCTCTAAATTAGATTGATTTTATACAATAAATATTTCGTATTTGTTAAACTAAGCGTATCGTTATTCATTTTGATTAACAGTTCAATAAATTCCAGTCTGAAAAATTGGACAGTTTTTTTTCACATGGTCTGTACTAGCAAGCACTAAAGGATTGTTAATGAAATATTAAAAACTGGAGAAGCACTTGCCCACTATCAAACGATTCTAAAAAGCTGAATTTTGATAAATAATTAGTATTTTCACATTCAAGAAATTCACATACAAAAGGAGGATTTGAGCTATCTACGTGCGTAATTCAATAGTTCTTGGGAAGTCGGATAAATTATCGGAATTTTGATTAAGGTTTCATTTTTGCAATAAAACCGTATAAGTATTGCAGTATGTCTTAAATTATCACATAATCTTATAAAATGCATCTTAATGATAATTTTCTAGGTAAACCCTTTATACGCACTACAGTATGCTTTGAAATGCTACTACAGTATGCTTTGAAATGCTACTACAGTATGCTTTGAAATGCTTATGATATGCATGCTAATGGTTTCTTAATATGTCAACAACCAATTGATTTGTTTAATATATGAACAAGCAGATGTGACATGTGAGGATTGTACCATAACTTATGCCCTTCACAATAAAGCATGGTTTCAGCTTTCAAACAAAATGACCAAGAATGGATAACATTGAAATATCCTCTGATGAATCTAAAAATGATAAAAGGACAAGTGCGGCAATGGTGATATACTTCCACGGTAGGGAAATAGATAAAAAAAACAGATTCGTATTTCTAATCATACTACAATTTATCAAGCCGAAGTCTTAGAAATAAAAATGCAGTTGAATAGTGTGAGGGGTTGGAGGACTGGCATAAAATCTCTGTATTCTCAGACTCTTTGTCAGCTCTTCAGGCAATACAATCCACGAACACCAAAAATAAAGAAATCTGGAAAATTAAAGAAAATTTGAGAAAGGCTAAAGAGAATAAATGGATTTGATTAAACTGGATTAAAACTCGCATCAGAATATGAGGAAACGAAGGTTAATATGAAAAAAAAAGTACTGAACAGAAAGACCAAACAGATATTGTAGTCCCAAAATCATTCCAAATATTAAAGAAAGAAATTAGAAAAGAGATGACATTCCAGTTGCAGAAAAGATGGATGGTGTCGAGCAAAGGACGCTTAACATAAAAATTCCAGTCGGAAGGAAAAATTATAATAAAGAATATTTCACCCGATGATAGTGCAAATTATATCAGGACATGGAAGAGTCCCTGAATACTTCTATAGATTCGGAAGGATGTAAGACAACACATGTATATGTGGCGAAATGGGCTCGGTTCAGTACCTCATAACAAAATGTGTCTAACTCAGTGAAACTAGTGGGAGACTCAGTATGGATAGTGATAATTTTAACGCAATATTGTAATACCCTGAAAACTCAAAAGCATTAAAAAGTGATGGAGAAGATTTCTAGTCTTTTACCAGCTGTATGAAGATTCTTTGATTTTTTGTTGGCTTTTGTTTTTCTTAAGCAAAAATTTGGATAGTTAATGAACGTAACGGCCAGTCACAATAATCCATGTTTACACAACTTAGTTCTGTAGTAACGGTGTGATTGACTGTAGTAAAATAATAATAATAAAAAAGCACGGTATATTTGAGGACTATGATTACGAAGTACAAAGATTTTAACTTCCCGCGCTGTGCTCTTAACCAGTATAATTCTGACAGAAGTGGTCAGACTAAGTATTGGAAGTTTTCTTACAAACAAAACGTAGATGCGGGTATTTTTTAATCCCCCAAATATAGCTTATTTCATTATATATGAAATGTCAGACCTTTATTTAAGGTGCTCCCAAAGCTCAGACAAGGATGCCTTATTTTAATTTCATTAGAACTTCTTACATAAACTAGATACAGGACGCTCCCGAGTATCCGGTTCGTGACTATCGGGCTTCAGTATTATCCTCCCTTGTTTTCTTTTAACGTCATTAAATGAGGGAGGCAAGGTGTCTATTAAGTTATCTATTAAAGATTTTTTCAAAATCTAAAAGCTATAAGTTTTGACTCTTATCTTAGGGTTACCTTTTCATATCTGTGTAATCATTCACCAGTAAAATATCGAATCAGTTTAAGCCAATTTTCTTAAGAATTAAGCCTACGATATTTTGTTTATGTTTCCTGCATTTAAGCTGAGCATTACAAAATTTATGTTAATATGTGAACAATTTACATCCTTTAATTTACGATTTCTCTAATAAATTCTTGAAATGACCAGCGCAGCATATAAGCTTAGATAAATTACCGAAGCAGAGCCTTCTATTTTAACTCGACACGTTACCGGCAACTGCTTCCATGATTCACCGGACCGCGGACGCGTTCGCATTGAGATACATGGAGGACTTAGTATTCAATAAGAAGTGAGAAAATACGTATTATAATAGTGAGTTTTGGTATAAAAACTTTGTCTTTTGATATTGATGGGCAAAGAAATGAGTTCATAGAATTACGGCCTGTCCGACTTTTTTGTTATCCGGCCTGTCCGTCTTTTTTGTTATCCGGCCTGTCCTTCCTCCACATTAGGCCGGATACATAGGAGCGCACTGTATGTTGGATAAATTAGAATCGGAATCAACACCATTTTTTATATATATAACATCGAAGTCCACAACACGAAAATTTCAAATTAATCCTTTTAGAAGCTGGCAAAATTTATGATAGCGTTACTAATGAACATTCCCATTGGTCTCTCAAGCATTGCATATTTTTAATACGATAGATCAATAATTTATTGGTAGATCATTGCCTCTACATTTTGCTAATAATGACTGTATTAAAACTTTTTTTTTCCAAATCGGAAAAGAAATGATTATTTCTTAGAATTGCCAGTACAGCTGGACACATTTTTCAATTATATCCTAATAACTGTCGAATCGGTACAAATAAATGTCGATTCCCCGTGTCCCGGAGTAGTTAATTAACTTGTCGTGGGACGGGGAAAATAGAAATCCCCCCCCCCCAGAATCCGAACTGTTCCTCAGCCAATCCAATCAATTTTATGTTGAGTACGGTTTTCGAGAGACTAGTTACAGACCATTTAGCGCTCGCTCTTGAATAATGAGATAATTTTGGTAAGCGAAAGAGAACGCAGTTTCTGGAAAACCGTGTGGGACAACCTTTAATGGATCGAAGGGGGCGATCGGGGTTCCGCGTACTTCGAGTCTCAGCTGATGTTGAGTTACGACTCGCTGTAAAGTTATTTGAGACTCGTGTCGATATCTTAATCGTGTGTGAAATGGATCAGGTAAGGCTGTTCCGTAGAACTTAATCAAATTCCGCCGAGTTCTTTTTGAGCGATTTGCTTAGCCATCGAGAAAAAGGATCCAATTTCTGAAACTATTGATACGAATAAAGAATCATGTTTTCGATATCTCAAACTCTTAATATCCTAAAGAAAGAATAAAAACTAAAGGTAGATCGTTACAATCGCAAAAATACTAGCGTTTTACTTTATTCTCTAAAATCAACTAACATTCATGTGATGCGCTACAATTGTGAACTCCATGTTGATTTGGTTACAGAAACTAATAGGATGAAAAATGATTGACGGCGTTCCAATTCACTGTTCTATGAAAAGTTCATTAACAATCTTCTTGCCTCTTCAAATTCCTGCCATAAGAAATAAACTAAAATAGTTTTTACAAAATATTTTCAAAGATAATTTATCAAGAACCAGACTTCAAATTGTAATGCTCTTCATGTGTGATTTAAATAATCCTTCTGTAGGGTATGAAAGCCATTAAGAACCGAACTTTTTGAAAACTCAAAACTTTTCCATTTTATTTGTTATCTATGATGCATTTTTATATTTTTAGCATTTTTTTTCCACTTAGTGTTTTGTTTTCTCATTACATTATTTATTCTAATACATTTTATGTTAGTATCTTACATTTTTCGCTTGCTTTGCTCCAGTCATTTGTCTTTCTAAAACCGACGAGAGTGGTCTCTCAAAAACTTTCTCGCATACACTCTAATAAAATTGTTATCTTAGAAAACTCCTTGCATAGCAATAGCATACAATAATTAAGAAATATCAATTTCTGGGAGGAATGTGGCATTTTTACTAAATCTATGAAATCCTTGGCGAGGATTTTGGCGTTTAAACCCTAGCATGCGGTTAATATTATAGCAAAATCGAATTTCTGTTTCTGAAACGTTTTTTCCAACCGATTGACGTAAACATTTGACATGTTAAAATTAGCGACACAAAATTATACAAATTTGATGTATTGAAGTCATTGCGTTTCCGAGTTAACGCGTTTACATGCTTCTTATTTAGCAGATAAATGGTCAATCCCTTGTCGGATTTCAGTCAAAATTTGATAGCTGTCCATACTATAAGTGTGAAATCTGCGCACCGAATTTTATCAATATAGCCTTCTTCCTTTGGTAACTATCGTGTTAACGTGTGTTCAAATAATCGGATAGGCAGATTTTCTACGAATGGAGTTTGCACCAAATTTGATGGAATTCTACAAATTTGGCGTCAAATTTAGTTAGAATTCATATACCAAAATTCATACGTCTAACTTAAATCGTTTTTGAGTTATCTTTGTCGCATAATGCTAAAAAGTTATTTTTTTTTAACCCAGGGAAAACTAAAACTGTATATTCGTCAAAATCTCGAGATCGAATTTTTTTACCTCTATACTTCGAATGCGGGACAATTATCACCAACCACACGAAACAAAAGTGAGGTTTTGATTATTTTAAAAATAAGAATGTAATGTAATATGATAACATGTAAAGGGATATGACACATTGGATGACACATTCTAATAAATTGGACATGCGGCTGCGTATTAATTATACTTATGTAGCGGTTACAATTACTGCCTTCTCCTTTTTTCATAGGTGGCGCTACTAGAGCCACCTATCAAGAGCCATGTTTTCCCATGATTCCTCATTCTTGTCTCTTGTGTTGTCCTTGCTTTCCGTGTGTATTTGTTCTATGCCTTGTTCTTCAATATGCTTGTGTTAAATGTTTGTGCCGTGGAACTTAACCCGCTAATAAAAAGTAGTTCCTGAAGCTGAACTCATTCTTTCCTCCATGGCATAACACATAATAAAGAGTCTCGTCCCACTACACTTGTATAAAAATGAAAGAAATCATATAAATACATTTAATCTATATAAGTGAAACTGGGACGCCAGATTTTGTAAAGATAAAATTAAAAGAGATAAAATTTTGTATAGATATCCAAATACTGAATGTAATTTTCCAAATTCATTCGAAAATACTCTGAATCATAAATTAAGATTGAGTGAAGGTTTGGTGATATTAACTAAACAATTTGTTTCTTATTAATTAAAAATGAAGTCTTCATTACGAAAAAATTAACCTGGTAGCACTCAAAATCTGTTTCGTAAAACGAAGCAAATAAGGAATGAATAAAGGAATAGAATTTCTTTTAAATTATTGATATTGGAAAAATACGTCGGTAATTTAAAAATATTTTGCGATTTCTAATTAATTAAAAATTGATTGTAAATTTCGTTACTTACTTTCAAGAGTTGATGGAGATTAAAATTCACTGTTGAGAACGAATGCATATGCATATTTAAGCACATACTTAAGTTGACACTCAATAGCTTGCTATAAAACTTTTTGGGTATTCTGTAACCTTTCTTCAAGTTTTTGATGCAATAAAATGTCTCATTTTTATTTAAAATAAAGTTTTTTTTACTAGTGAAATGTTTTCTTTTTTTCATAATAACTTACATAAAATATCCTTAACATCAAGAACAAATTTCAAAAGTTAATCTAATATGTTATAATTAAAATTCTCGCGAAAAAACATTTTATGCTAGATGTACTTAGAGTTTTTTTTTTACAAGTAGAGTAGTATAAAGAAAATTTTATTAACATTTTTGTGACAATTATTTAAATATTTTATTTTTCATTATTAAGTAAATAGGATAAATTTAAATACAGAAATGCCTGAGGAAGCCGATTTACTATAATTTTACTTTCTCATATCATAGACAAAGTGAAATATTAGTAAAAAATTCGACCTCGAGAATTTGGTAATTTTTCTTAGTTTAGATTCCTTAAGATCAAAAAGTCCTTTATGGAAACCTGTATATCTTACATGATAATTCCAAAACATCTAAAGTAGGACAAACGAAATTTTATACATAATTTTTACATAAAAACTGTAAGGTTCTATCAAATTTTGAAAAAAAAATACTTCTAAAAAAGTATGCCCTAAACTCTACATGTGCATATGAATGGAGTAGGTAAAAAATGCAATAAGCTGGATGGTTAAAATTTAACCACTTAGAGACTCTGGAGAGATCTCGTTTTGTAAAAAGTAAAATCACCATAACGCGTTTTCATTTGAAAATTAAGGTTTGTATTTTTTTTTAAAAAGTCAAATGTTAATTCCCATTTTAGAAAATGTTACTAATTTTACTCAGATTTTAAGTAAAATTTGAAATGCCTATAGGTTCCATGTTATTTGTGTTTGGAATTGCAAAGTCTATGACTGGATTATTTTTCAATTTCAGAAGCACTCCAATTCAAACAATATAGGATGAAATGACTGATTAATAAAGTTGTCAAATAAATGCCGATAGCTATATTTCAGATTAATTTTCTAATAACTTATGTATGTATCATGAAAAATTACCGTGTAAAATGATAACACTCCTTCGAAATGTGCAAAAAATTTTTTTGTTTGAAATGTTTCTTTATATTTTCATTCGTTATTTCTTTAGCTTTAAAATTATATTATTTACATTTGAATCTTAATTAAGACGTTTAATATTTTTTAATTAATTTTTAAAGTTTCCTAATTTATTCAGTATGTTCATTTAATGAATTGGCATTTACTTGATAGCGTTGTCAAACTAATTCTAATCTAAATTTATTGTGGATTTTTGAGTTCGTAATTTAATATAAATTTAAGCAAAAATATTTTATGTAATAAAATATTTGTGCTTAAATTACTTATTAAAATATCTTTTATTTTTATAAGTTGGTAATTAATTACATTAGTGAGTTAAGAAATGTTTTTATATACGTGAGAGAATGGATAAAAATGTATGAAGTGGATGCGAATGCATACTTTCAAATTCTCACAATTTTTAACTTTTTACAATTTTTAAATGAGCATTTTCGTTGTTAACCAAGTTTCAAAAAGACAAAAAAAAAAGCTTTTATTTTGGCCGTCGTATCTCTTAGTTTTTATATTTGGTTGGTGTGCTTTGGAAGTTTGGAAAGGGGGATGCCAGCTCAGTCTCGTTATCTGACCGCAGTTCGAGATCTGTCCCTTCATAGCCCTCGTTTTGCTTTAAAACGGGACGTTAATATGATGGAACTAAACTGTTTTTGTTTCTTGGAATTATAAGAGTCAAACATTAAGCAACAAGCAATTTTCCACCCAAAAAAGTCAACTTCAAGCAAAACTCATACTTTACATCCTTTGCAAGAAAACATAAAGTAGCGAAAAACAGGCACATGCGCTTATACCAAACAGTGCAATTTTAATCTATCAATTTAGACACAGGTATTATGTCACTTCTCATGAGTATGCAAACCGATAACTTCCGTTACCAAGGTCAATTTTTTTTTTAAAGAGATTCTAATTTCTAATCCCAGAAAATCGTAATTCGATAACATTATATACTTAATTAATAAGTTTTTATCTTATTTTTAAAAAATATTCTCATCATTCTAGAAACGAAAATGTGCTTGCATAATAATATATTTGATATTCCCGCAACACACATGAGTATAATTACTGCAATTAAAATAATGTTAAGTATTATTTTAAAATATACTTCAAAATATTTTGTAAAATTATTAAAATTCAAATAGATATTATGAAAATAAAATTGATGATGGTGGAAAGTTATATATTTGAATATTAAAGTGGTATGAGCTGAATTAGGCTCTGAATGTATTGTGATAAACAAATTTCGATTAATTTTAAATCAAAATTTTTATTCATTTAAAATGAATTAATTTTCAATGTAATAAAAATTTTGAAAGGACATTTCGTAATTAGTTTCAACTTCCATGAAATAAATAAACACGAAATTTGATATATTTTGGCCGGAAATGTTTTCCTTCAAAGCTCATTAAATGATTTTTCATCACGCATGTGCAAGAAAGCAATTCACAGCATGCCATCCCATAAATATTTACATATTAAAATTTTATTCTTTACGTACTAAAATGAATTTAGAAAAAATGGAATCCCACTTTTCAGTGTATTTTTTCATGCATCTTTATTTCAGTAATTTTCATGCATATAATTAATATGAACAAACAGCGTCTCTTGTCTTGTTCTATACATTTATGTTTAACCTCACTCTTTCAGTTGCGAGATTCCTCTCTATATTCCTATGCTTATTTTGTCAGGCTCTAGAATATTTGTACAAAACCGATGTAAATATGTTTCGATGCGCAGCCCTTAAATACAAAAGTTTTGAACAGTATTGTTACAAATCTGTACTGTTGTTTCCCAGCACGGTTAGTTCAATCACTGGAAAGAGCGTTTCACTATCAGCTTTGTTGGATGCTGATCGAATGCCAAATCAGTGATTCCTGGGTTTGGCACCCATTTAACGACTTGAGACTTTGGTGATAAAACAGGTAATGCTGGAATCTTCCAGAATTTTGGCGATAGAGCCAATAGGAACAGAAAAATGCCTGATTGTTCCAAAATCTTCTCTTCCGTGCTCCGAGAACTATAAAAGCTGCGCAGCGAGGAGACGAGAAGAGTCGTGTATAGAGTCGTCGAGAGGTTTAGAGTAGCATAACGAGTCAACAGTGATTTAGTTGCATCAATCCAGCAAAGCGAGAGCGTTGAATGGAACTCAAGCTATTTGTGAATTCAGCTGTGAGCCGAATCCTGGAGTTTATTACAGAAGCAGCATCGTGTCGTGTGTAGAGTAGCCAATCGTGTAGTAGTGAGTCGGCAGTTGGATATAGCTGACGCGAGGCAAGAACGGATTATTGCAGACGTTTGGAGGGATCGTAAAGAGTGACTACGTAGATTTCCTCCTCCATCTGAATTCTGTCTGGCCTCTTTGTGTGCTGTGACTGTTATACACTACAGATAACTTTTTGTGGGCTACTGTTTGTTGCAAGTGTGCTGCTGTATATTGCGTGTGTACGCCAGGACTGTGTGTTTATTGCTTGAGTATTCTTATCTTAGTGTTAATAAAAGTCGTTGTCCGTTATTGAGCGCTGTTGATTGTGTTACATTATACACCCACTACAAACGAACCCGTTGACTTTACGGACTTAGTAGTGAAAGTTCGATAATAATATTAATGTTCGTTTCTGAAAATGATTACATTTTAGTACCAGTTGGAATATGGATTTCGAAATTTCTAGAGCTATTCTTTGAAACGATTAGTACCATTCCACTGAATGAAACAAATATGCCATTTTTCAGTTCAACATACGAATTTTGTCATTTGTTTAAAATAGCATTTCATATAATCCACGAATATTTAGCACTTCCTACTCTCTTAAAGGTTTGCTTTTGAATGCAAAGTGCTTCGGTAATGAACGATGTCAGGTAGTATTGTATTCAAATTATTTAAAATCTGCATTTCAGAATTTTCATTGAAATTAGAATTGTTGTGTGAGAAAAGTGGAACACTCAAGTAAGACATGCCGACTAATCGGAGGAAGAAAATCCTTTCTCTCATGTGCCTTCAGAACGGATTATTTGAAGGATAATTATATTCTGCATTTCAGTCCGCAGCATTTTCTGAGAACTTGTAGAAAATATTCGAGATTCTTCAAAATGCGCGATAATATGGATTGAGATTACCGGGAAGTATTTCGGGAGCATTGTCAAGAGATTTGCTTCGCTTTAATTCTTTCTTAATGAAGAATATTTATGCATTCAAGTATCTTTCCGATATAAAATAACGATAATTTCTGTTATTATAATTGATCTCCCTTTGTCTATTGTAAATATGCATCTTTGGTTGAACGCTGTTGTTTATCTATTGCCAATTTCTTTTCTGTAGACATATTTTTTTGTCTGCTAAAAGACATATTTTTTTGTCTATATTTTCTGCTAAAAGTCAAATCGGAACACCTAAGAAAAGACCTGAGATAGATATTTTATATCTAGTGTAGATGTGTAGGTTACCATCCTTTAAAAATTTTGAGAAACTGTCCACATTTGTGTTTTCATTTAGGGAAGAACTCCAGTGGCAGTAAATGTAACCATAGCTAGTAAAATGCTGGTAAAATTATACATTTGTATATCAGTTTGATTAAGCTAACTAGCAATTTAAGGGCAGAGTGTTATAGAAACTGATGATAAAATTTCCCGACTGAAGTTCCACTAACCATGTAAGGTTTTTACCCACTAGATCAATCAGTGATAATAATGAGCATTAAATATAGTGTATCAATAAAGTATCCAAAAGTAATGGCTTAAACAAGAACATTTCACATAATTCATTATAAATATTCTTTTCCTAAAATATTGAAAGTTTTAAATTATAATTAAAAAAACTATAAACTCGACAATGAAGGAATTACGTTTTGAAAAAAGCATGTTATCATCAATGGTTTGAAAAGTAAGAATCCATTTCTTTATTAAAGAAAATTGGAGGCTCAAACAAAATCGTAAAAGCGTGAGAAGATGGGATAGAAAAGGAATATAACATTTTAAGAAGACAGAAATCCTAAGATGAGAAAACCGACTTGTTAATTTCAACGGACGTAATTTGACTCTAGCTAGTAAGTTTACTTTACTAATTGATCAAATTACTCTCTCCCTCTCTGTGTGTTGTAACTGAATATATTAAAGAATTGTCATCTAATTAGAAATAAGACACGAATCACAGATGTGAGTCAGTTGTGAATATGTTAAGAAAGAAATCTAAAAATGTATTAAAATAAAAATATGTTATAAGTCTGATTAAAATTTTAATTTGCTTAAGGTATTTCTATGACCCATTCATATTTTAACGTTTTTCTTTCCACTCCAAAGTTTTGACTACAAAAATATTTTCTTTTTTTTACCAAACTAATAAAATCATGTTTTTAAAACTTATTTATTTATATTTTTTAAAGATTTTTATATATTTTATTTTTTTAGCTTTGTGTAGGTGGCTATTATAAAATGCAATGCGAATCCCATTTGAAATCGCATACAACATTCTATTAAACCCCCATCTATTCACGCTCCTTTACCCTAAAATAAAGTATTAATTATGTCCAATAAAACGATAAGCATTAGTTTTGTCATCGCTGCCCTTTCAACTTCCTCCCGAATAAAAAGAATCCATTTCTTGCACGCGGGCAACGTAAACAACCCGTCAATCCACCACTAACTGTTTGCGAACGTCCGCCGTTGTGATGATGTATGCCAGGCGGAAGATACCATGACAACAGGTGGAAAAAAGGCCGAAAAACAAAATGAATACATGCGGCAATAACAGCACGAAATCGGCTATCGATATGCGTGGGCAACAACATAAAAAAGAGGAAAGGGGGGAGGTACTCCAGAAAATGACCAGTTCTCAAGACGACATCCGCTTGCGATGTCCCATCGGTACTTTGAGTCCAATTGTTATGCAAATGCGAAATACCTTCTAAGTAGATCACACATGCGATGGATGTCCTT
>JAPMOR010046525.1:0-18492 GCA_026543865.1 Argiope aurantia | reverse complement strand
CAAAGAGAAAATAATTAATTGAGTAAATTAAAAATAAAATAAATAAGCAAGAAAACACATTTTATGCAAAAATCAATAAATTTACAGTGTTACTTCTACAACATCTCAAATAAAATATATATCTAATGCCTAAGATTTTAAAATGTTATACATTTTTTTATTTATAAACTACCTTCTCAATCGGATATTTTCAAAATATACTTTATAAGATGCAGCTGTAACAACGGCCCAGACAGTAAATAATTTAAGACCTACAAAAGAAAAGAAAAGAAAAGAAAAATTAAGAATGTAAAAAAAATCATTATATCATTCTTCTGACCAGAATAATATCATTATGATCATTAAACAGGGCTAATTAGGTAGTAGAAGGCACCAGGTAAATAAATAATAACGTCACTCCTATCTTCATTGTTTCTCCCAAACAACTACTTTTTCTAAACATGGTCAATCAATTTTTAAATAAGTAAAGTAACTTTAAACATTTCTTCTTTTTAAATTTATAGGTGTTTCGTTGATACATGCTATGTTTTTTATCCCAGATTAATCATATAAAAACTTTATTTACTGAATTATTTTACCTCCAATTTGATTTTTACATCATTAGATAAGTTTTAGTGCAAGATAAGTACAGAAAAGAGTATTTTTAATTAATTAAAATAATTAACTTAATTAATAATTAAAGATTTTTAATGTCTGCTTTTAGTTAATATCTGCTGCTTGTTGTCAGTTACATAAACTGTTTTTTTAATACTATCAGAAAAAAAATAGTCATATTATGAAGACATTAGCAAGTTTTAAGAGATACATAGTAAAAGTAGTACATAGTAAAAGAATTAAAAAAAAAAAAAAAAAGATAGTTAAAAATATTTGAGATTCTTTAATCTAATTAGTAAAGTAATTTGTAAATATATTTTTTAAAATTCTATTTGAAATAAATTATGTATACATATAATTAAAAAAACCCATTTCTCTCAGATCATTGCCCATTTACCACAATTTTAGTTATAGCTCTGCTACTAAAATACATATAACATATATGGATATTCAAAGAATATTCTGTTTAAAATGTTATTAACTCTTAGGAAGATCAACCAATTTTTTGTAAAAATAAATAAAAGTTACTTTAACTTTAATAAGCAAATATCAATGCAGTTAAATTTTAGCAGTTTTATAAAAGATGTAAGGATTATAACATACATATATTTATTGACTTAAAATTCAAACAAATGTTATTGAATCATTTGGGACTTAATTTGTTTCTTCCAAAAACCATTTTTATAAGAAAAAAAGGCTCATTAAATAAATTTTGGAGATAATTACCAATGTAGACAGGTTATTGCAAATATTCTGCAACATTAAGGAAAATATATAATCAAGTATACTACAAATACTTTATGAAAGATGCATAAGAAATCTCATTTGCAGTAGAATTCCCTGTTTATCTATTCCACAGGAAAAGGTATGATCAATTTACTATGAAAACTGCAATAACCTTTTTCATAATTTTTTAGAAAAATTCAACTACCTATTGTACACAAATATGATCTGTTTGCCAAACATTAAGGATATTAAGCTAGTTAATTAGCCTTATTGCAGAGACAAAGTAATATGATAGACATAATAAGACATCCTGTCACAAATGCAATATGTAAACATTTTTATAATATTTGAATATTAATTGCAGGCCAGTGATTAATCACCAAATATATCATATTTATTGCAACTAGCAATTAATCATCAAAGATGTCATATCAATCTTTTGATAATGTTTGAGAATGACAAGGGGATTTAAATCTATAATTCGCTAATGGTTTATGCTTAATACGCAAGATCCATTTGGATTTATATCACAAACTAATTATTTATTTTCAAGCATCTTTCCAGGATAAAGAATAAAATACTCTTGTATTCTAATTCAGAAATTAAATAATATATAGACTACGAAACTTTTAAAACATAAATATCAATAAAAGAGACACTTAAATCAATTCTAATTTCTATTTTAATACTTAATAAGAAACTGCGATAGCAAATAATTCCCATATCGTTAGCTAGCTTTTTATTCCACTCTCAGAGATGTAAGAATATCTTTTATTTTCTTAAAATTAAAAAACTTCTTCAAACTGGTAATAAAATAAAATTTATATTGTTTTATGGAAGTAAGACATTAAATTATTACCACTCCATGGTTTTTTTAAAGGAATACGCTGCCACTGTACTCCGGCAAATCCTCCCTTAGGAGGCATTTCCTGACGGAATCCTTCAGCTGACATTGTTTAATGAATGAAAAAAAAATCTATTATTGCACCCAAAAAACCCCCATAAAATCACAGTTTAACTTAAATTTTCAAATTTTTAATACTGAATAATATATTAATATTTTTTTATCGCAGTTTGTAAACAAAAAACAGTTTCGAAGAACAGGTCAGAAATATCACGGTTGCAGCACAGTTAAAAGTTATCTTAAAAATTTCATCATTGAATATACTATACAGGAAGTTTCATCTGATATAGAAGGTGATATTTCTTCTTAAAATAATTGTAAAAGAGAAGAAAAACATTGAAATTCTTTAATATATATAATTTGACATTTTCTTCATTAATCATTCAAATGAATGATGGTAAATAAAACTTTTACTTCCACTACACCGGCACTGTCTGAATAAAAACATATACGGAATGTGATTATTACACGTAGATTTTGGATGTGATAGTGTTGCTACTTATTCCACAACGAAAAGTTTTTTAACTTATTTGTTGACGTGGCGTCAAATTAAGTTTTCGTTCTGTCAATCATTTCATTAAATATGTTTCGATTTACTTTTGTTATTATTTGCCTGTTTTTCTATTTTTTAACCGGTTTTGCTCAAAGTGAAGAAAAAAAGCCTAAAGGCCCCAAAGTGACAGATATTGTGAGTAAAGATATATATAAAGTTTAAAAGTATCTTTTTCCGTTATAATAATGTGGCATTAAATTATCGTATTAATTAATGATAAATGTTTCAAAAATCTTAATGATCTAATGTCTTCAAAAAAGAAATTCTTCGATCGAACGTACTAAAGTACATAAATTTGCATTTTAAAGGTTAATTAAATTACTTTAAAAAATGCTTTTATTGTAGTGCTTTCGCTTCTCTGCATATAATGACAAAGAATTCAATAAATTGTTACCTATTATTTTCACTTTATTATTTTGATATATTATTGCTGATTAATATTTTAACAATTGTCACATTATTGTAATGATCATTTCACAGTAGTCTAACGATACATTTTTTACCATTTTTGTGGTAGTAATATTTTTATATTAAGCTTCTCTCTTCATGAATTTATATTTTTAAAATATCAAAGAACTGATATGGACATAATATAATTCTTTTCTTTTGCATTATTATTTACTTTTACAACCATTGATATATAGTAGACGATTTCAAACCATGGCACAGCAAGGAATGGATTAGAAAGATATAGATACATTGTATAACAATCTTGGAAAGATAACAAACACCTTTAAAGTGGTAGTATTTGTCTTTTTCGATTTCTATTTAAAAATATGTCCTGGACATCATTTAATCTCATGTCATTATTAGAAAAAAATAATTTTATTACTTATTTTCTTTTATTTTTGTCATATTATTACGATTGATATTAAAACTGCTTAAAATTGGTGATAAAATTATGCATAATTATTGCTAGTATCTTTTGTGCAAATTTCATATTTGAATAAGGAAATGTTGATAATAATTTGCTATTTTTCATTGATTGTTCACATTATAATTTAGCAATGAAGTTGACTTGTATAATGAAGTTGGCTTATATTATTAAAAAAAAATTATTTATATCTAGCAGAGGATTTTTTTAATCATAACAAAATAGCTTCTGTATTATTTTATGTTGAAGCAAAAAAAAAAAAAAAAAAAAAAAAAAAAATCATATTATTAAAGGTAAAATTGTATGTTCCTGTAGGTTCTTTTTTTATCATATTGTGTTAAAAAGATAATTTTTAGATAAAAGTTATAAAATACCTATACATCAAGGGAATCAGTATGTACCAGAATTTGAAATTTTGATAAAAAGTAAGTTACATAATTTTGAACTATGTTTCATTTGAAATAGTGACCTTTCATAGCAATGTTTTGGTGCAGCATTCTTATCACCTCTGGATTGCAGCCAGGTATTTATTTTGCATAAGCATGTGTCTATGATTTGTATTATATTTGCATAACAGCTTGAAAAGAGAAATCTGTTAGTAACATTATCATAGAGAAAAAGTATTTGTGGCTGGAGCTTAATCTGATGAGAAGGTTTTCTTAAAATCAATAACATGTTTTGCTTAACAAAAAAACGTAATACTATGTGCACATTAACAACATACGTTGTTGTTATAGTAAATCTTAATACTCCATTTACTCATGCATTAAATATTCTAATTCAAATGCTTCACAATATTTGTTATACAACTTTCTTTGGCAGTTTGATCATGAAGTACAAATTTGTAATGAAAATAGTATCACTTGTGTCTAAGTATAAATGTGCTACATGGATTTACTGTATAATTTATCTTCAGTTCCTTCATTAATTCTTATATTTACTTATTATTTTTCTTTCTGTTCATGATACAACAGATTGCTGTATCTTGGCTGTTTTATCTGTTGTAATCATGTTTCTGTACATGACTACAACAAACATAATTTCAAAAATACTGCTTTGATAGTTTTAATTCATTACTGAACACACAATCATATCTAGATTAAAGGTCGCAGTATAAAAACCATCCAATGCTGTCTTTTGTTAACACTTATTAGATATTCAACCAAAGATTTGAAGTCTATAATGTAATTCAAATCTTATTATTACGTATTGCTTGATACATATTCTCATTTGCATGAATTATATTTCTAATTTTAATCCAGTTCTACAGCTATGTTTTATTAACAATTAATTAAGCTGTATAATTTAAAGTTAATTTGAAACACTAGCTGAAAATGAATTTTAAACCTTGTTTTTGGAAAGTTTTACTTTTGATCTTATAACTTTTGTTAAATTATTATTGGATATATCCATTTAATCGTTAAAATATTAATTGGATATATTTGTATATTTTTTAGTAGTATGTTTTGTATATTTTTAATTAGCTACCTTCAGTAACAGAATTTTGGCTTGGAATTAAGTTGCTAAAAATTTTTATGAAATAATTTGTAAAACTATGTGCTAATGGAATCTACAACAAAATGTTTTAAACTAAATTTTGGTAGATATATAACTTAAAATGTTTTAGGAGCTTTAAGTCATTTTATTCATTGTACTAGGCATTTTTTAAATTGATATTTCTTTAAATCTTTTTTTACACAACTACCTGCATTGCTGGAAAGAGTAGTAACACTTAAAGTCAACATGTTAAAAATTTACCATTAGTTAAATCATTATTAAAAGCACTGAACTCTTAGAATTGAAAAATAAGCCAACAGTTTTTTATGCTCTTAATCATTAATAATGGTGGGGAAAAGGCAGGTTTAACAATAGAATAGTAGCAGCAATAAAAACGATTTGAGTTTCACTTCAACAATGTATTGTAGTAAAATGTCCTTAAATTGTTTTTTAAATTGACTAGAAATAAGAAAAAATAATTATGTCAAAATTGATATCACTATAAAAATATTTTGAATTTTATGTAAGAATTACTTTTTTGTTGTATAATCAGAAATTATCATCAAAAAATGCTAAATCCCAAAATTTTGCTAAATTTTTAATTTCAATTCTGATATATTTTTCAAATAAGCCCACAGTGCCCATTTCCACCCTCCAAGGTGTAAATGTGCAAAGTTTGATGCTCTTGATTAAATGGTCTAACCTGTAAAGTGTGTACATGTATACACACATATTTATTTTCGTTTTTAGTATAAGGGGGAAAAAATGTACTGCATTTAAAATAATAGTATGTCAATTAGTATTTTTTTTAAAAAAGCTGTGCAGTTAGTTAAAAGTGTGTATTTGCATGTACATTCTGAGATCTTGAGCATATATTTGCTTCTATTAATCTACAGTTATTACTAGTTGCCTATATATATATATATATATATATATATATATACAATATTCTATTGGCACTGAACATCTATTTTTATTCTTTTTTCTATTTAAATAGATTCTTTCTATAAAATGTCTTATATATTTTTTTTACTTCCTTATTAGGTATATTTTGACATAACTATTGGAGGTGAACCTGCTGGTCGAATAGAAATAGGTTTATTTGGTAAAACAGTGCCTAAAACTGTTAAAAATTTTGTTGAATTAGCTACAAAGCATCAAACTGAAGTAATATATCATTCTTACTCTTTTTATTAAATTAATATCTTAAAACTTTTGATGAACATTATATTGGCTTTCTGTTTATTTATAAATAAAAATAAATTTGCTGAATTTCTTTGTTTTAATTTAACATCCTTGATATGAAGTATAATTTTAAGTGTATAATTGAGCCAATATTGAATAAAAGATTTCCATATGCAGTAAAATAATATTTATCTCAATAAAATTTACCTTGCGATTCATTTTTATAGTAATTTTCTTGTTTTTATTTTAGCAGTTTAATAGAAATGTGTAAATACTGATCCTTAATTTGCATTAATCCATATGCTTAGAGAATATTTTTCTTTTTGCTATGTATTTAAGACAGATTTTGACCAAATTGATCGACTTTAAAAAGCTTGAGAGAAAATCACTTTCTTTTTTAATATAAATAATTAAAGATTATATTAAGCAATTTTTTGTCATAATAAAATAAAATTTTGCTCTAATTTTTAGGCATCATCTGGTGATAAATTGGTTGGATATAAAGGTTCTGTTTTTCACAGGGTTATAAAAGACTTCATGATTCAAGGTGGTGACTTTACAAAAGGAGATGGAACTGGAGGTCTGATTTATAATGATTTATTTCATTTAAATTCATTTAATCTAAGTTTTTATAATAGATAAACATTTTAGTAAATTTTTGGCATTGTGAAAATACTAATCATTTATTCTTTTAATAGAAACATAGTGATTTTTATACCATTTTGCTGTTGTCCCAATAAAATAGAATCCAGTCCATTCTTTATTTTGCACACATTATCTGTTTATCATTCTTTTTTGAGCTCAAATTAATTTTTTTTTTACCGCAATAGTGTTACCAAAAGGCAAATTTTTATATCGAGAACTTTAGATTTTGTTCAGACTATTAGAATAGTTGACAATTAATTGATTGACAAATGTTGTGAGAAAGATAGTGGCTTGGAGACATACAAATGTCAGGATTCCTTTTGAAAAATACTTTTAAAAACAAAATTACAATTTTAATCTGCCTTAAAAAAACAAAAGACTATCATTATAAAAATAGTAACCTTAATTTCTTCTTATTGTAATAAATTGTTTGAAAAGATATCAGTATATCAAGTAATGAAGTTTGCATTTTATTGATATATGTTCTGATGTTTAGAAACTATGGTACTCTCTCAAGAAAAGGATTATCAAAATAATGTTTTGGAATGATCTCTTAAATAGCATATTTAACAGGTTTTTGCTATATTCAAAATATTTTATCTATTATTTCTGAAAATCTGTCTTTTGAATATTTAAAGGTTCATACAGCAATAGTATTTGCAGTAATACCATCCAGTTATGATTTTTTTAAATATAATTTAACTAAAAATGTAATTTATTAAATTATGTTCACTTAGCTTTTTCTTTTTTTAACTTGTGGTAAAATAAACGGAAGAAAGAATCATATTTTGCTTCAGTTGATAGAAAAGTTTTCTTTATTTGATTGTAACATATAAATAGCATAAATGTTTAGATATCCAATAATGATATCTTATTATTGGTAGAATTCAACAAATGTTTTAGAGCTGCAACTTTTTTTTTCTATGTTTTTTCCAGTTTCTATCATTTTGATCACTGTTTTGTATTTTTCAATTTTTAATATTAAAACATAAAAAATTAAAGAAATTGCAAAACAATTGAATGATTAATTAAAAAACAATTTGTAAAGTGTTACTTGCATGAACATTTTAAATAATTTTTTTACATCATAGTGAAAGAAAATTGATGGAAATCTTCAAAAAATCCTGCTTTTGCTTAAGAATATGTAATGAAACTCATTCACTACAAAATCAAATTGGTAAAAGCAGGAAAAGGTGCATAATACCAAATGTTAATAGAATAATTAAAATATTGTGCATGATAGAAGAAAGCAGTATAGGTGTATTGCAAGTGAAGATGAGTGCAATAGTCATTTAAAACGGATTGCAGGAATCTAGTTGAATGCAAAGTTTCCATGAAAAATGGCATTTTTAAGATCGAAACAAAGGTTGAAAAGATTCAACTGAGTATTAAATTATTCAACTGGATAGCAAAACAAAAGGACTGGTGATTTCAAGTGACAGTACCAAAATATTACTATTTGTAATGATGGCATAAAATATGTAAGGTGAAGATTTCCATCCAGAATGCATTGCACCTACTTTTAAATACCAATTAGTATTATGATTTTGGGATTGCCATTAACAGGTATGGACAGAATTTGTATGATGAATGGGGAAATATAAAAGCCAAAAATACATAAATGAAATATTTGTTCCAATATTGCTGCTTTTCTTGCAAGATCTTTTCCCAGGTAATGAAGAATTTATATTTCAACAGGATTCAGCTTAATGTTGTATTGCCAAGTCTCGAAATAGACCAAACCTTAATCTAATGAAAAATCTTTAAAGCAGGTTAAAGAAACTTGTTACACACAAACAACTCGGCTATAAAACCCAATTGTGGCATTAATTCATTTAGAGTATTATTTAATAGCTAGGGAACTAAAAGCATTGACACTAAAGGTTACTCAACTTAGTATTAACTGCTTTAAGTCGGAATTTTTATATATGTCATTATTTCCTTTTTCTTAGTTATAGCTGCTATTTTGAAACTAATATCATAAAATTTTTTGTTAAATAATTTTAAGAAATTTATTTTAATGAAATTGTTGTTTTGAGACATTAAATCTTAAAAATTCACTTTTCTTCAGAATTTTCTGCTATTCTAATTTCTTTTTCATGTAAGTACTCTAGAGGTTTTTAATAATAAAAGAATTTTGATTTTATAGAAGTTAAAGCCATAACTTTAATCTGCCGATTCTTTGCTTAAATTACTAGAAAATTCTATTTAGTTTATTTTAATATTTGAACTAATATATACATTATATTACTGTATACATTAAATTTAGCTTTACTATTCTGTGGTACTAAAATTCTTTGAATACATTATACTGGATTTATAATATTACTTACTTTTAAAAATTATTTTAAATAATAAAACTTTACTACAAAGTATGGGTTAAAGTATCAATATTTTTTATAATAAACTATTACAGTCTGAGTCTTCATTCAAAGCTAACAAACACAACAATGTAATGCTTATGTATTATATTTTTCAGGTCGTAGCATATATGGTGACAGATTTGCTGATGAAAACTTCAAGCTTAAACATTATGGTGCTGGATGGCTGTCTATGGCAAATGCTGGAAAGGATACAAATGGATCACAATTTTTTATCACTACAACTAAAACTGCTTGGTTAGATGGCCGTCATGTTGTCTTTGGAAAAGTGTTGAAAGGGATGGTAAGGATCATTTGAAGTCTGCTTGAAGTTTATATTATAATATCCAACTAGTAATTAAAAAAAAGTTTGCATGATGTTAAATTTTTATTTTGTAAATTTTGGTATCTACAATTTTAAACATTGTAATTGAAAATATATAAATAATTATGAACTATGTTGTTTAAGCAATTTAATGGCTTTGTAATTCAGTACATATCTTAATTTAGATAAGGAGCTTTATGTTTTGAAGAAAAATTGTCATATCTGAAATACCACAATACTGTTGTGTATTTTATATCCCTAATTTATATGAACCATTAAAATATCTTAAGTTAATTTAAAAGTTGAATACAGTATCAATGACTTTAATATATAAATCTAATTAAATAAATATTGCATTAATTCTAAACATTAGATAAAAATTACTTATGTCTTGCGATTAAATACATATATAAAGAAAAAACATTATGTATAGTAAAAATTAAATATGATTTGGTGCTAACATTTATAAGTTTATGAAATAACTTAGTTTTAAAATATTGCACTGCAGATAAAATTTAGTAAGCCAAAACAAATTAATAGATATGCATGAATACAATAAGAAGCTTCTATTTGTCATTATACCATTAATGCTTGCTTTCATTTTTTTAAAAAAAAATCAATTGCTAAATAATTCAATAGGTTATGTTAACACTGTTTTTAGCTTACCAAATAATTTGCAAAGAAAGTATCAATGAATAAATCTTCAGAATATTATCGTATTTTCAGTAAAATAAACAATATGCAGTTAATAATTCTTTCTGGTAAATATATTTTCAATCTTTAAAAAAAATAGGAATTTGAAAATAGTTTGCTAATTTATAAACCATAACTTTTGTTATAGATTTTATAATTCTGAAGGAAAGCAATGAATAACCTAGTGTTTTTATAATGCATGCTTCATTATAAAAATATATTCATTCTTGTTATATCTATATTAATTATTTTTATTATTTGCAGGATGTAGTAAGAAAAATAGAGAGTTCTAAAACTAGTTCCAGTGATAGACCTGAAAAAGAAGTTAAAATAGCTGACAGTGGTACATTACCTGTTGAGAAACCTTTCTCAGTTGCTAAAGAAGATGCAACAGAATGATTGATTGCAATAACTTAATTACTTAGCCTTATGTTTATGTACACACTATTTCATATTTTGTACTAGAAATAAAGTAACTTTTGTATAAATATTTTTTTTTCTTGTAATGGGATAATTCACAGTACATAAATCTATTTGATGCAAAAATATCCATTTAGTTATTATTTTTTAATCTAATATTCATTAAAATTTATCTTTAAGTGAATTAATCGTTTATTGTAATATTGCTTTCTTCTCTAAGTAAATGAAGATGTTGCTTGTATAAATAATCTGAAGTATTTTATGCACAGTTTCCTGTTTTCATCCTTATAGAATTATGCTGAACAATGCCTAGGAGTTTCTGAATTTAACACATATTATTTCAAAAGTAAAGAATTATCCTCTAAAAAAGCTAGTATTTATTATTTGAAGAAAGTTTTAGTGAAATAGTGATAAAATATGTGCCTTAAAGATTAAGTTTATTATGATGTTCCACTGTTTTAATCAAGGCCCCTGGAGATTTTAGAATCAATTTAAATTATAATTACTATTTGTGGAATTTCAGTTATCCATCTTTACCATACAAAAAAAAAAATTGTTTTTTATAAATTAAAAAGATTTATCTTGCTTAGTATACATTAATGCTAATAACATACTAATACATTAATATTAATGATATAACACATAAAGATAAAATAAACCAAACCATATTGAATTCAAGAATAAACATTAATAGTTTGCTTTCCAAATATAAATATTTTGGTTTTTAAATTTGTTTATGATCATATAAAGTATTAGCGGAATATTAAACAAAAATTTATCTTTAAGTGAATTAATCGTCTATTGTAATATTGTTTTCTTGTCTAAGTAAATAAAATATTAAAAATAGCATTTATCTGTTTTATATATAATGCTAAAATTAGTCATTAGCCAAACTTAATAATATTCATAATTAAAAGTTAATCATGCATCAGTTTGCCTTGAAATTTCATATCACTTTTAATCACTTATTATATATACAAAAAATAAAATCAGTAAAACTCTTGTTAGACATGAAAATTTACATAACGTTTTATTCATACATTATAAAAATTTTACAATGAAACAAAATTATTTATATTTGAATAGATGTATCACAGAATTTTAACAATATGTAAACATTATAAAAATATTTTTAAAAAATTTCAGCTGTACAAATAAAACATAAAATTGTTCCATGAAATATTTTAATTTTTTTTTCAGCATTAATTTTTTGGGAATAAAACTGTTCTTGCATATTATGTTATATAAAAAAAATAAAACTCTTCAAAATAAGCATTGTAATAGAGTGAGATTTATCTTCCTCAAAATTAAAAATATACACTTTATTATATTTTAGTAATTGATGCTACAATTCTGAAATAATTTTTAATTTTTTGCATTTTAAGTGTAATAGATAAACAATTGTTATTTGTTGCTTAAATAACTTTATCATATGCCTAGCATTATTTAAATTTAATGTATTTTTGATTAGAATAATTTTTTATGAATTGTTAAAGAAAAAAAGTCCGAAGTAATATTTTGGGGTAACAAATATCAGTTTCTCTTGTTAAAGTATATATTATTAGGTATGTATAATTATGCTATTTTGATATTTATACTGCGAAATGTTATTCTTCCAATTAGTTTTTACAAGAATTCTAAGGAACATTAAAACTAGACTTTTCAATGTAAGTTATATTTTGTTAATAGTAAAGGTAATTATGATTTTTTTTGTTTAAAGTGTTAAAAAGTTTAATAACGAAGTATATTGTTTAAATTTCCAGTATGTTTTAGATATGAGAAATATAATATACTGTTTTAATAAATTTTTTAAGGTGCTCATTCCATTTTTTAAAAAAATTAATTTCATAAAATTCTTTTTGTCTCATATAAAATAACTTGCAGAAATGTTTTTAATAATGAATTTTGTACAAATACTGTAGAAAGAAAGTCAGGACACTAATATAATAGTAGCCATTAGTCACTGATTTTTTTAAATTTTTTTTTCAGTTTCTGTAGCCATGCTGTTGTAAAAAGATCATATTCCAATACAAGTGTAGATATATATATAAAATGAGTTTTTATTTGATAAAATATAGCTAAATTATGTGCAATATATATATATATTGTTCCTTCATAAAATTTAGTTTTCAATAAGTAATAATATTAAAACAGATTTATAAAATGAAATATTTCTCGGGTTTAATTTATCACAGACTTAATAAAAGAAAATGTCAACAATATATTTATTAAATGCATTTATAGGTAAATAAATATTAAAGGATAAAATACTGTCTGAAGAAATATATATATCAAATCTTTGAATAAAAGAGATGGAATACTAATGGCTTAGGCAATTCAGCATTATTATAAATTTATCACAGTTTATAGGAATATAAAACTGCTTCTTGTTACATAGAACCCAATTATAAGAAAAATAAACTGCATTTTTAAATTTTAAAATAAAAAGTTATCAAATACTTTGTATATAATTTACTCTTGCACATTCCTGTTTTGATAATGTTATTTCCTTTTCATAATTTTTTTAAATCTTGCTACTTAATTCAGAATTTAATAAAAATATAAAATTATTACATTTCCCCTGGGTTTTTTTTAATGCCTATTTTATGCTGATAATTAAGTCATAATTTTATACTTAAATCAACTATACTATTTATTTTGGCACTCTCTTTTTAAACTCTAAATTACTGGCACATTAAAAAAAAAAATCTCTAATTTATTTACTTCAGATATATTTCTAGAAAATAAAAGAATAACAAAAGAGAAAACCTAATAACAAATATGAGATTCATCATGCCTTACGAAGAAGATAAAACTACTTAACTTAGCAAAAGAATTTATAATTATTAAGATGTATCTAATATAAGATTCTAATTGCATAATAAACACTTTGATTTCAACAAAACATTTCTAACTTTTTTTTTATAATTGTGCTACTTCAGCTTCAGGAACTTCGGATCCATAATAATCGTACAATTTTCGAAATTCATTCCAAAACATGAGGGAAAGAACAGTATGTGGTCCTGTACGTAATAAAGAGGCAGTGCTTCCTTTATAAAATCCTAGCAAACCCTCTTTCATAGTGATCTTGCGCATGCAATCCCACAATCCTGAATAAATCAATCCTCTTCCTTTACTATCAACACCTTGATTATACATACGAGTTGAAACAACATCTAATGGTGTCATACACACTACTACAGCAACTCCACCTAACATACTAGCTGCCAGAGCACAAAGCCAGCTATTAGGTTTGAATATCTGTAAAGAAATTACATAATATTTAGAAACAATAAAATAATTACAGAGCACACTAAAAAATGAACAACAATGTGTTACACAAAATAAACATTCTCCTTATACGAAATGATGCATGTTCCTACTCAGTGGCTCAATTATTAATTTTGTACAATAAGATTCAATATCTCCTTTACTGACACAAATAGAATAGTCAGTCATGGCATAGGATTGGAACAAAAAAAATCTGAACTTCACAAAATAATGAATCGTATCAAACATAAACATAAAAAAGAAAAACTAGTATAATTAAATGAATACTTTTATACAAAAAGTGAGATTAATTTTAAATAATTATGTTTTATGTGAGAATTTTACAATCTTAAGGATGATAAAATTTGATTGTAAAAATACTAAAATCTACATTTCTGCAGAAAAGTATCTTGACTGAATATTGCTTGAGAAATGAATTAATTGGTTAAAACGTACATTTAGATATATTGTCCTTACAATTTAAAAAATATTTTAGATGCAAAATTTTAAGAAAATACATAAATAAATGTGAATCAGCTGTATTTAACCTTAACTTTAGGAATGAAAAAAAAATCAGTATGACTGTTTAGAAAGATTAAAAACACATTTTTTTTAAAAAACATAAATATTTGTAAAATTCTAGACATTTAGAATAGTTCTAACCAGTTTTATTCTTTTATAGTAAGAATAAAACTAATGGGATGTGAACATTTACACTTTTATTGATTTCATACAGAGAAGAAAAGAAGGGGAAAAAAATCAAAATCAAATTTTGATTATAATTATTATTATATCATATCATAATCAAAGTGTTACAGTCCTCATAAATGCATTCTAATGGTCATAGATTAATATATTCCACTTTCTTTCCTATAAAATAAAATCTTATTTTTAAAATAAAAAAAATCTCTCAATTACATACACAATCTATTTGTTGTTCTGTAATTGTATCTTTGTATATGTAACTGATATTAACTACCTTTTTTTAAAAGAGCTTTATTTAAATTAGAGTATTTAGGATATCTACAGTTTTTTCAAAAATATAATAATATATGAATAAAAATATAATAAAAAAAAGAATAGTTTTAGAATAAAACTGAAAACAAATGCTTATTTTTGCTACTGAGCAAACAATAATCAAATCAACAGCATTAATAAAAAAGATAATTCATCAAATTTCTTTACAAAGTCATAATTCGGTTTGTTAGCTATCTTTAATCATTTACCTATTTTACTTAACAGAAACTTGCATGGAAATTAATTCCTAAACAAACAAACAAAAAAAATATTACAACAAAATATAAATAAATCAATATTTGTAATTTTAGTTACATTTAAAGCAAATTTTAAAGAATAAAGTAATAATTTGGCCTCACAAAACATATAATTGCACAATATGAAGTTTAAATCTGGTAAGGAGAACTAGCAAAAGATTTCTATAATTAAAATTAAAAGTGTTAAATAATTGCATTTATGGTCTAGAAGAAAAAAAAAAAACCTAATATAAGGTATTAATTCTGCTTATTGTTTTTTTAACCTTTTTGTTTAGTATTAATTATTAGTACTTATTATAAATTTATATTATGATATTATTATCAGCTATTACTTGAGTTGGCAGAAGAAAAATAATTAAGCTTAACAGCTAAGGACTTTTTAATATTTCTGTAAAAGATTCATAGTTTCTTAAACTTTTATATCCTCTATTTCATAACACTTTATTGATGGGTATAAAAATGGTTTTACAATCCTGAATTTTTCTAGAAGCATAAGGTATGATTTGAGTTCACCTAATCTCAGTGGTTATTTACCATTCTTCAAAATGATAAATTGATAAAAATAATTTTTTTAATTAATTGCTAACAGAATTTTCATTGCAAAACTACTGATTAAGTATGTAATGGAGGGCCTTGCTTCTTCTTTGAATATATACTTCCTTCCAAATCTATCAAATCATCCAAGAGCAATTTTTTTCATTATTAAATAAATGTCATTTCATAGCCTCTCACTATATAGTCCAGTTACATAAAATTCTGTTTAAAATTATCATAATCTATAATCAGGAAATAAAAATTTAATTTGAATCAAGACAAAAAGGGTTTTTACACCCCATTCAAAATATGTCAGCACTGTACAAATTTAAATATAAATGATGGAATGCAAAAAATTACCTGAAGTTTTTCAATAAAAGATTTGGAATTCGAAAAAGTAGCAAGTTGTACAGCTGAGCCACATGTAACTCTTGACATAGCAGCACTTGCTCCTCTCCATAAAGCTAGAAAACCATGTTTACTTATAACAGATTGAAAAGCCTTAAGCATTCCTTGATGCTGATGTTGAAATCCAACAGCTATAGTAGATGATGACTGTGCCTGAATTTGGGTTTTCACCTACAAAAATAACTTGAATATTACATCAGATGATCTTACTTTTACAATAAGTAGACATAACCAAGCAAAGTTTTATTCTAATATACTAAAGAATTGAATGAATAGTTAGCATGTAGGAAATCTTAAAGCACTCATTCATTTTAAAACATTTAAAATTTTACTCTTTATTACACAGTATGAAAAGTATTAATGCATTTTTAAATATTTAATAAAATATTATAGAAGAATGTTTCAAATAAATAAATAAATTTAATATACAAATCAAAATAAAAAAAAATATTGTAGAAAAACAAAACTTAAACAATAAGATGGGAGCTTCAATAAACATACTTGACATAAAACATTTCCTGTAAAACTTTATGATAAAATATTCTTTATACAATATAATTTAATAAATTTAAAAAATATTATAACTCGACTCTCAAAAAGCAATCTTCCAGCATCAATTTGATGTTTTAATTATTTTTCCCAATCAAGGAGAACTATATAAATATTTTATTTATAAAAATTCCAAGATATTTAAGTCCTTGTCCATTAATTTTTTAAAAATTCCATATTATTTTTACAAATCATAGAAAAGATAAATTAACTTCCAAGTCATATTCTTGACTGCATATATTTAGAATACTGCAATCACAGTTGGATCAAATTTAGAAGAAATAATTTACAACGTAAAGCATTTCTATTACTTATTCTCAAAAAGTATTACAATTAATTTTATAAAACAAAAGCTTAGTTTTTTTTTATTATATAGAATTTTTTTATAACATGTAATATGCATATTGCAAATGTAGTAAAATTGTTTTAAAATTAATAACTATTCTATAAGGAACACTGAACATAAAAAAAAAAGTTAAAATTAAACCTAAATTTGAATAAGAAGACAAAAATGCAAGCAGGGGGGGGGGGGGGAAAAAAAAAAGGGAAAAAGCACGTGGCAGAAATTTCTGTTTAAAATGAATAAAATTATTTTAAAATTTTGGTCAACAGATTCTATAGTTTTTTAAAATAAAAAAAATTATTATATCAAACAAATATTTAAAAGAATAAGTAAACACCTCAGAAAGATAATAATTGTGCTTTAACTTACCATATAAAAAGGGCTTCCTACTAAAGCTCCAATACATCCAGAAGCTGCTCCTGCAGCTATACTTCTAGGGAAACTAATTTCCCCTCCGGAGTTAATGAAACCACTTTTTTGCATAAAATCAAAAGAACCAAGACGTACTCCATTCATAAATAATTGATACCACAGAGCTGGAACTAAACCTTTTTGCAGAGCCAAAATTCCATCTTCTTTAGCTATAACATAAAACGCCTGAAAAGCATTCTTGTAATGCCTTGTATATACTCCACGATTTTGAAGTTCACCTTGTAACTGGAATCGAGTTTTTACAACTTCTAAAGGATTTGTAAAAATGCCGGCACAACAAGCTGCCGCACCACCAATTACGAATTCCATTAGTAATATCACTTAATTAGGGAACAAAACTTTCGGAATGAGCCAACTACAAGAAGTAAAATCTAAATACAAAGAAACCTTTCATCAGATATCTCATTTGTCAACGGGCTGCCAAATTGCATAATACACTCGCTCCTATGACCTCTACATTGCATTTTTCCCAAATATTTATTGAGTAGAGAATCTGTAGTAAAAATGACAGTAAAGCAGATAAATGACTGGATTATGCCGCAAATCCATGTCAAGAAGCTACAGGTTTATAAACGTGAGAGAGAAAAACAAGAACTTCATTTTATGCAATAGCCAACCTGTTGATGAAGTTCCTCCATTCCATCATAAATATTTACATTTTTTTAACGCATGCGAACTATCGTCAAAATTACAGTTAATTTTTTTTAAATCCTAAAGTTATCTGTGTTTTTTTTCCAGTAATTAATATATAAATCAATAAATTATTTTTCTTTTTAATTCCGTGGAATCATGATTTTCATAAATAAATGTTTTCAAATGTTATGGTTTCTGTCAAGATGCAACAGTGACGTACACGATTAAGCATTGCGCGATTTATCAAAAATACTGGAAAACGAGTGGGGATTT
>JAPMOR010046513.1:0-10366 GCA_026543865.1 Argiope aurantia | reverse complement strand
ATTTAGCTACTACAAAACCAAAATTGTCCACCTTTCGGTGTTGATTATTTTCTTACATTAATACTCCGGAGAAGAGAAAATAGATGAAATATCAAAGAATTGAGCAAAAAATAAAGAAAGTAGATAATTTATATTTCAGCTCCCTTTTTAAGGCAGAAAAAATATTATAAAGACATGACTAGCGCTGTCAGACATAATGGTAGCATATACATTTTCCTGGGCTATGATTTATTTGAATGTTTAAAGGAAAGTATAAAAGTTTCTCGATAAATCTAAATTCCTTTGCGCTAAGGCGAAGTTCTTTGATAAAATAATGGCTTCCGTCTGCTTCAGATAAAATCCGATGGAAAAGACTTACAATGAATCTAAGCACGTGGACGTTCAGTCGCGTTCTGCTCTAGATAAAATGCATCAACTTATTAATCTTTTACAGTTCTGTGATATGCGAAAAGAAATATGATAATGGCGGAAGTTTCGCCACAAATCACACACCATTCCGAAGATCTGATGCAGTGGCATTCCTAATATATTTAAATTTTACAAATATTTATTTAATGAATTATTCTATCCGATGTAATTGAAAAAAATTGGTTTAATTCTTTTTCGTTTTCACATTCAAAATGTCACCGTTTCCTGTTTAGTTGTTGAAAAATCGTGAATTTGAGAAATATATATATATATATATATAATGAAAGTGCATATCAATGGGCATATTCACTATCAAATTTAATGAAATGTATGCATAATATAAAAATTCTAAACTCTAGAACTTAATATAAAATTTTCCAAAATCTAGAATTAAAAAAATATATCATCTTTAGCAGTAATTTGAATATAAGCGCATCCCACTCTTCAATTTGTTCACATGGGGTTTAATTATGTCTAACATGATATATCTCAAGCCGATCTTAACTTATGAAATCCAAGGTCTTCCTCAAATATTCTCGGATAATTCTCTAATAAATTTATTCTACTTTCTAATAATCCCTCAACCAACGCACGCAAAAAAATTGTGTCTATTGGTTAAGAGAGAAAATGTCGTGCATGGCACTGGTGTAAAATAGTTACAAAATATTAACCTTCGATGTGAATATATCATTTTTACTAAATCTATCTTGTGAATTTTGGCGAGTTTTTCGGCTTTCAATACCTGGTCAGTAGTATTCAAAAAGTCGAATTTGTGTTTTAGATAAGCTTTTTTCACCCTATTGGAACCAAAATTTCTCACAGAACTACAATTGTAATCCAAAATAGTTTTATGCAAAAAATTTCAATCCAAACTAAAGGCGTTTTATTTTGTTTTGATTAATCTCTGAACTGCAGTAATTTTATGAATTAAACAGTTAACAAAATTTAATATTTAAATGCAGATAGGTTTTGAGAAATTATTCCCATTATTATTATTATTATTTTATTTATATTATTTTTATTCAAACAACCAAACGATTTTTATTCCCTTCAATAAATTAAAGTATTTTACTACTTTAAATAGAAATTACTTCTTAGTTAAAAGCTTTTTCAGAATGAAGTAAATTTTATTAATAGCGGAAAAGTATTTCCTTTCCTAGACAAAAAAAAAAGAAATATCTTGCGTTGTTCCAGGAATTCTTTTAAGAAATTATTGACAAATTCTTTGGTACAAAATTGGAATTTAAAGCAACCATGCGTGTTAGTAGAAAAAAGATTAGTTTCAGCACATTCTGGAAATAAGTTTCGATATCAGATATCCATATAGATATCTCACTGAAATATTTTCGATATCTGAATGCAATTTTTAGGGGGGAAATTCACATGGAATTTCTTAGTAATGTAAAGTGAAGAAAAAATGACTGAATTTGCATTTCGTTTTAAAATAATTTGCAAAAATTTCATTTTTAAGAAACGCATTCTGCAATTTTAAAGAAAACCATTCAATGTGCCAATAAAATAAGAAATTAAACGTTTGGAGGAATTCTTCAAATTTCTGAAAAACGTATTCTAATATTTTGTTAAAAATTAAATGTCATTAACTATTTTGTGTGGGAGAGAATTAATGGCGACTTTATCATTATTATAATTTAAAATAATCATTATTTATTATAATTTAAAGCATTAATAATTTAAAATTCAATGTATATAATCAAGATTTTAACTTTATTTTGAATATCTTTTAGTATTTATAATAGCTTTCAAATGTCTGGGAAAAAGAGTATTCTAGTTATTTTAAAATTCTTGCATAAATGTTCCTTCATTTTTAAATTCAATTATTGATTTTAACTAATTTTTGTGTTATGTAACTTTTAACTCTCAGTTATATTCAAACGTGTATGTTTGAAATCAAAGTCTATATTTCAAATATTGTCAGAATTATCAATATCAAAAGCAAACGCTATGAGCTCTACTTTTAAAACTATTACCTTGATAGAAAGCAAAACAGTTTTCCAATTCTTGAGTTTTAAAATATTTTTTAAAAAGTAAAGACTCTCTATGGTTCCAATGCTTTCCGAATATGTTTTTTAAATTTTTTTTTAAGAAGGCAAGTATTCTCTATGGTATCAATAAACATCCAATTACCTAATCTTGGAGAAAATTTTCATACTCCATACACACGCAAAAATGACACCAAAGCCTCATTTTATTGTTCTAAGATCTTCGGATTAAATTTCTGATTTTTTCTTCATCGTACAGTTAATTATAGGTCCGTCGAACAATAGAAAAATTAAATGTTCTACTCACCTACAACAGAGTGTAATTCTAATCAGATAAGGCTTATTTTCCTATGATTTCGCAAATGAAATTCTTGTTTCAAATTCAGAAAAAAAAAATGGTTTTTAAACTGGATTCCCATGAATATCGGATGAACTAGTCATTTATTTTCATCAAAATGCAACATTAAATTTCTAATGAAGTTCAGGCACCGAATTTTTTTACTAAATTCCATAGTAAAGTTTACAGAACAAACATGGACATTTATGGACATTTCGAATCAATTAACCGCATTTAGGGAGAAAAATATTAAGATTTTGATCATAATTCTTTTCTGTCCGGTGCTTACGAATATTTTATAGATTAACAGAATATTTTTTGCAAAATTTTTGAACAAAGATAAAAATCAATCGATATTTAATATACTGCTATCATGTAAAAACAAAAAAAGTATCTGGTGATAATTGTTTCTACCTATTTATTCTAGAAACAAGTTGGAGCTTATTCACATTATGATTTGTTGATCCCACCCCAGCATCCCTTTTCATTTTAAGGGATAAAATTATTCCTTATGTGCATGAAAATATATCTTAGGTGTTATTCAGAATCAAAATGAAATGGAATGAAGAATGATTCAGCATTATTTTAGAAATCAGGAGTAGCTACAGGGTATTTTCCTTATAAATATCTAATATGTCCAATCTTTTTTGAAAAACGTCAATCTCACTTATTGGAACATTGTTTGTGAAAAACAAATTTATGAATTTTATTTTTCTTTGACTTACAGGAATGCATCAAGAAAGTCCATTCAAAAATCGGATATTCTAGGCATTTGGATGGTTTGATGCATATCTGGATGTTAATTATATATCTGATGAGGAAATAGTTGAATCTATTGTGCGAAGCATGCCATTTACTGGTAAGTGAAAAAAAATATTCTGCCATATAATTATTTATTTTCCAATGAACTGATATGAAAAATTTTAAATGATGTTTTGTGGATATTGATAATAATGATTAAACTTTTTTATTGTAACATGGCATTCTGATTACATAAGCATTCAGTCAAATGTTTGTGGCAACAAGAGAAAAGTCAAATGCTGAATTGTTATAAAAAGAAATCAGGATTCAAGACTGTTATTTCGGACTGTGAACTTTAAATTTCTTTCGATTTAAATTTTCTTAAAGAGTAAATAATACAACAAAATCTTTCCTGTTGGATTTATCATTTTTATTTAAAGGAAAAAAAAATGTTTCGATCGGGAATAATATTTAATGTAATGTAACAGATAAACTTAGGAAAATTTCATTTTAAAAAGGCTTAATATTTTAATATTTTTTTAATATTTTATTTTGCTTATTTAATTATGCAAATCAAATCTATTTATCACTTTCAGTCTAAATTACAGAAACTATCCATGACGAATTTCTCAAGTTGCACCACATAGATTAAACCTTCAATTCCCGAAGCATAACATTATCTGCCTGCACTAAACGACATAGGTAATAAGGTTCAACGACGGTGAGTTTTCAGCGAAATTCTGATAAGCTCCGCATCCGCTGATAATTCGAATTACTGCATCATTCGAAGCGAGATGAGAACACAATCCTCCCGTCGCTCTCCGGGGGTGTCAACCAAACAAATTCAGTCTTCTGAATCGAACTAATGACAAATATGTGAAAGGGATAGTGAACTCTTCTGAAAACAAGATAGATTCGACGGAGGATATCGAAACAATGCAGGAAAGAGAAATGTGTCGAATTATCGATTTGCTTTATTTTCCCCATGATTTGAATCCCTCACACAATAATTACTATTTATTGTTTGTAATAATTTATTATTAGCTTTCTGTTTATTATTGCCTGGAATGATTCAACGTCTGGGAAACTGAATTGCACTTGTATCCGCAAAAACATTAAATAAATTTAATTCGTTTCTTGTGGAATGCTGCAGTATAAGAAAAAAGTTGCAATTATTTATTATTATCTTTCTGTTTATTATTACCTGGAAATATTCAACACTTGAGACTTGTACTTATATTCCACAAAAATAGAATTGCATTAATTACAATTAATTAAATCGAAATAAGTTTAATTCATTTTTTGTGGAAAGCTGCCGTATAAGAAAAAAGTTAAATTAAGATAAGGTATAAAATTAAATTTAAAAAAGTAAATTTGATTAACTAATAAGATAAAAAGTGCAATGGCATATGGCAGATTCTCATTAAATCGATGAAAATACAAAGAGAAGAAATTCCATTGTCCAAACAAGTAAACTCCAGTTTCTAAGTCTTCGAATATTTCCAGGTAATAATAAGCAGAAAACTAATAATAAATAATTACAAACAATTAAGAACAATTATTATGTGAGAATAGTCAGAAATATTTTTTCTCACAAATATTATAGCTTACAAAAGTTTACAGACTTTTCATCGTTCTTGATACATGACATGGTTCCTAATAAAGTGGAAAATTTAAGCTTCTAAATAGGACAGTCCAGTCAGATTATGAGGTAGTACAAGACAAAAATGTTCTTTCATGTTACTGTATGACTTCAGAAATGATGTGGAGCTAGCTTCATAAGCCAGTTAATAAGTTCTCGACAGAGGGGATCACTTTTGTCTAGTGGTTATGTTATGCGGCTGCGAAGACAATTGCCACAATGCTAGGGAATAAAAGAATATTTCCAACGTCCAGTTTCCCCATAAAACCGGATGTTGGAAAGACTCTTTGTTTAATGAAGGTTTCGTAATGACCATTTTATTACATTTTTCTAAAGTTTGAAACATCTGAAAACTTATGGAAAATTCAATAGTACAGAACTTATTAAGTTCGATGAATTTCTTCACACATAGAAGAACTGAAAATCCTTAATAAAATATAAATTTGTTTCAGTTTCCAATGCAAAGTATTTGCCACTTTCAGAGACACAAAGAATTATTTTACTTCATGGAAATTATGCTTAGTATTATGAGGGTCGAAAGTGACATACCGTCATCTCTTTTCTTCGTTAGACATTAAAACAGCATATTTTGATTATTAAACTATTAAAGGTTTACCGCCTAGCTAAGAAAAAAAAGATCCGTAAAAAGATGCGTACAAAAATTTGCATCCTATTTAATCATTTATCTTTTTTCTAAGTAATAAGCTTGAGATAAATTTAAAGAAGTAAAATAATTTTTGTTTCGTTAGATAATTTAATTAAAAATTTAAGTATTCTATAAACCTCTTTTGCGAAAGCAAGATTTTATTTCAAGATAGTAGATGATTAAAAAAGGCAAATAAAGATTAAAACATTTTTTCTTATTTATTATGAGAATCTTAATTTTGATTTAACCATAATCTTAATGTGCTGATCGTCGTCACAATCTTGTGATAAAACTATGCCGAAATTAAAATAAAAGCGAAGAAGTTTCTTCGTTTATATATAATTGCAGATGAATATATAATGTTTTAAAATTATTTATATTTATAAATTATACTAGTAAATTAGTGTTAGAAAGCAACGAGAAAACGTTGAGTTACATAAGTTTTAAAAATGAAATTGAAAAATTAATGTTTAAAAATATATATACAGTGGGTAAAAAAAGTATTGGCAATTGCCTTAATTTATTCATATTGACAAATAAATAAAATGTTATGCAATTTTAGCTGTCGTAATTAAAAACAAGACATCTTAGATACATAAAAATAGTAAAAATTTTATTTTAATTTGCATTTTCTGCGATATTTTCTTTCAAAATCGAAAATTTGCATGTCAAAAAAATATTGGCAAAGTTTTAACTGCTATTCAAATTTTGTTACATTGAAGTCACGTGTTTCGACTGATAAGAAACTCTACCGGTATAAAGTCTGCAAAACTACTCTAAAAGTGTCTATGCATTATTTTGCGATTACTGCAGTAAAATGACTTCGAAATCGAAGGAGTTGGACGTTAGTGTTAAAAACATGATTATTAGGCTCAGAAATACTATAGGAGTGCAGTTGAATATAAGTTTATTTACTGTCAGAAGTGTTGTAAAAAAGTTCAAGGAAACAGGATCAACGGAAAATAAGACTAGAAGTGGACGACCTCGAATATTTTCTACAAAAACGTGCCATTATTAACAAGGTTAAGTGCACCCCAGATAGCTAGAGATGTTGCTTTCACTTCTCAAAAGACTTTCAGCGTACAGACTGTACGGAATGTTTTACATGAGGGACGTTATTACGGAAGGGCAGCTAGAAAGAAACCATTCATCTCGCAAATAAATAGGAGAAAGAGGTTAGTTTGGTTTGGTTTGGTTTAGTTATATTAACGTTCCGTTTTAAGCAACACTTGGGCTATTTTGGGACGCACCTCGTCATTTTGAACCGCGGTCAGATGACTAGGACGACACCTGAGCTGGCACCCCATTCTCCACACCACGCCACACCAGCGGGAGGACGTTTGGTCAGGACGGAGTTAACGTGCAACAGACCCCCTTACACGACGGTTCTTCGGTGGAATCGGGTCTCGAACCTGAAACCCTCCGGTTCCGAAGCCGAGACCTTACCACCAGGCCACCGTGGCCTGAGAAAGAGGTTAGATTTCACAAAATCCTACGTTGATTTATCCGAAGAGTTTTGGAACACAGTTATTTTTTCCGACGAATCAAAGTTTAACGTTTTCGGCAGTGATGGAAGATGATATGTGTGGAGGAGGCCAAATACTGAATTGGAAGAGCAACATTTAACTGCTACTGTAAAACATGGTGGAGGCAGCGTATTTAGTGTGGGGCTGTATGGCAGCTAATGGAGTTGGCAACCTGTATTTTATTGATAGTATTAAGATAGCACGTACATACATTGACATTTTGTGCCATAACTTAAAAATCAGTGCCCAAAGTTTTGGCTTGGGAACATCATTCGTTTTTCAACAAGACAATAACCCCAAGCATACAGCGAATCTTACCCGTGAATGGCTACCCTACAATGCTCCTTGCCAGTTAAAAACCCCACCTCAATCGCCTGACATCAATCCAATTAAAAATTTATGGTACCTGCTGGATCTAGAAATCAGGAAACATAAAATTTCAAGTAAAGACGACCTCAAACGTTTACTCTTGCAAGAGTGGCACAAAATTCCCAACAGTACAACAAAGACCTTAGTTTCCACTATGAGAAATAGATTACAAGCTGTTAGAGATGCAGAAGGTATGCATACAAAGTACTAAACATATATTGATTTTGTTTTTGCTCATCATTTTGTCAATTTCATAATTTTGCCAATACTTTTTTATCATGTAAATCTTGGATTTTCCCGAAAATTTTGACTTAAAAAAATATTTAAATGAAAATTTCGTTATATTTGTTTGTCTTTTTCTCCTTCTGTAATCGCTATGTTAAAATAAAATTTGTAAACATACTTTGTTAGCAAATATGATCATTATAAGCAATTGCCAATACTTTTTTTTATCCACTGTACATTTTTTTAAATAAGAATCTCAGTTATGTAATTTGCACAATATTTCCTACATTACTGCAATAAAAATTTCACTAAGTATTGACGAAATTAATTTATTTCTACGAGATTTTTTTAATTTAATAAATATACAGATATTTTAATCTATTTCCCAACTTTTTTATATGCTTATATTGCAATACAGAGCAAAATAAAAAAAAATGCTTATTCATAAATGAAATAAAAAATAATGATTACTGCAGTCTGGCATCTCGTATATCCTCAATACTTTTTTTTGTTTTTAGTTAAATAGATATATTTATATACATCTTTATCTACAGTCAAAGTGAGTGGAGAGAGGTATTAAAGAGCTTTATCTGTTACAAAAAAAGAAAGACATAACTCCCACAATAATGAATTTGAATTGTTCTAAAAATCCAAAATAATAATTAAAATTCGGTGATTTGAAGATATCCAAAACATATAACTAAAAAACAACAGAAGTGGCTTTATCTTCAATATTTCCGGAAATTCTTTACGAGGTACCAAGAAAATGGATATAGCCTTAAAAGATGAAACAAAACCGAAGAAAGAGACCACTGCAAAAATTTATCTTCCAGAACGAAGATGTTAAAACTTGCTCGATGTCTACATAAAATAAAGTAAGACGTAGAGGGTATGGCCGCTGCCTTGAATCTCAATAGGCTTTTTATCGACCAACCACCCCTTCATCCATCTCTGGCCGACGGTTTACATCGGGAACTTTCCAAACGGCGTCACTTTCGCTCTGCATTAAGAAAACCGAAAAGTGCGGAGTAGGAAAAACAATTCTGAATAAAATGTATCTCAGACTTCATCCACCTGAGACTATTCATCACACCCTGTCATTGTTTTATTCGGAAATTATTCTTGGATTTTTTTTTTTATTTTTATTTATTTATTTCATTTTCGCAAGCTAGAATTAGATAGTTTTTTAAGAATAATGCATAAATGCTCGCTCGATTTTGAATTGGGAGAAATTTTTCTGATTTGAAACTGCTCATAAAAAATGTCTAGATAAATTTAATTTTAAAAGTTTAATTACTTTTATTTATTTTAATTTACTTTAATTTTAATTACTTGGTATATGAACTTAACTGCAACAGTTTTTGATTTTAATTCTTTTCTGCCTCTTAATTTTTTAATATGCGGTCTCTGACATAGTATACTTCAATATTTCCACCAGGTGTCGCTACTAGAGTACTATCAAAATTTTATTTAATTAATGAGTAATTAGCAAATAAATATTTAAAAAGATAAAATTTTTATATTTTGTTAGAGGATACGTTATTTTAATATCTGTATAAAATTTCAATTCACTAATATAGCAAGAAATGATTGAAAAACTGATTTCAGAATTCATTTCCATAAGCATCAATAAATAAAAATTATAAGTTTTTACAAAATAATGGAGAAAACCGCATATTTTATGTCATTTGGCGCTATCTAAATAAGCAGTTTTATACTTTGAATCTTTAACAGGGGTTGTTCAATGTTTCGGTTTTTATCTGATTTTCGGATTAAAAGATACGTGAAAATAATTAAGAACTCGTTTTAGTTAGTCATCCTAGTACTGTAACTCTTTCTCTATTTTTTTTAAAATAAGTAATCAGATGTTTTAAATTAGTTGTTTGACGATTTTAGAATCTTTTTTTACGTCTATAAAGAAATGCTCAATATTGAGGAAAAAGAAACTGAATTTGTTTTGCTTGTAAACAAATTGTTCTACTTAAAACATGATAAAAAAATATTTGCTTAATCCCAAAGCGTAAGTTTATGTGGCATCATAACTTTATATAGGCTTTTAAAGTTACAAATAAAGAGTTCTACTACGGAAGTTTATAAAAAAGCAGAAAATTAAGCTATCGAAATATGGAGAAATACCTCTTATTCAGAAAAATAAAATCCCATATATCTCCTAGTGTACTCAATTTATACTAAATAAATTTGAATTTTTATACTTTTCCCTAAATAATTTATTTTTAACATCAAAAAAGCGACGCTATCGGCAATTTTTAAATTGGTTCGATTTTAAATACGCAAATGTTTTCTTATGACACTTGCAGAAAAGGAATTTTCCAACAATAGATCATTTCTTATGAAATAATATTTTTAATTTAAATATAATATATGAGAAGGCAGAATGATTTTATTTTTCCAACTGCTGTTGCGTAGATTGAGTTCATTCTGTAATATTGGCACCAGAATGGAAAAAAATGG
>JAPMOR010046512.1:0-21463 GCA_026543865.1 Argiope aurantia | reverse complement strand
AGCATATTCAAAAGAGCGAAAACACTTATAGTTAGTAATAAAAATTACAATGCTAAAGCTTGTATTTTATGCAAAAACTATCACGCACTATTTAGATGCGTTACTTTTCAAAATATGTCTATCGATGATGGAAAGAACTTTGTTAGGAATAACAAATTATGCATTAACTGTCTTAAACCTCATCCGGGGATCTGCAAATTAAAATATTCTTGCAACATTCCAAGTTGCGGTAAAAAAACATAACTCACTCGTACATGATGAGTCAGCTGAAATTCACACTATCACTTCAGATTCAAGGACACGGGCGAGGGAAAACCAAACAGATGCTGAAACGAAACCAAAACTAAACGTACAAACTGAAGTCTCTGTTTTGACATTGAATCCGAGAGATACTAAACAGGCAATAAAAGCGAATAAATCGGTTATATTAAACACTCTTCTTATTTATGTGAAAACTGCAGATGGTCGCAGAGTTCAATTAAGAGGGTTCTTAGACAATGCTTCGACTTTATGTATTCTTCGAGAAGATGTAGCTAGAAAATTGGGAATCAAGCTAAAATCTATAAAACAAGGTGTAACTGGTATAAATGGAATTACGCAGTTTATTAAACACGCTCCTAACATTGAAATATCAAATCGAGATTATTCATTTTCACACATGTTGAAATGTTCTATTCTTCCTAAAATAACCGATGAGATTCCTGTATCGAAATTAAATATATCTGCATTAAATATTCCCTCTTCAATTGAACTAGCTGACTTCAATTTCCACACACCAGGTCAAATTGATATACTATTAGGAAGTGAGCTATTTTTTGAGATTTTAAAACCTGAACAAATTCGTCTGCAAAATGGAAATGTAATATTACAAAATACAAAGTTTGGTTATTTAGCTACAGGCATTCTTCCGCAGTTACCTCATCAAGCCAATTGTTATCTCGTAAGTGAACCAAATTTAGATGAAGCAGTTAAACAATTTTTTGAATTGGAATCATTGCCGGGAAATGTTAAAGAAATAACAAAGAGTGAAGAAGAAATTTATTGTGAGGAGCATTTTGTTAAAACCTATAAAAGAGATAAAACGGGAAGATTTATAGTTCAGTTACCCATAAAGGAAAATGCCGAATCATTACTATGAAAGTCCAAAGAAAATTCAATCAAGCGCTTAAATGGTATGTGGAATAAATTAAATAAAAATAACTAAATAATTAAATAAAAATCCATATATAAGGTTTCCATAATACTATGGAAACCTTATATAAGGATATGCGAGAATATGAGAGTTTAGAACACATGGAGGAGATTAAAATTGAAGATGTGAACTATTACATTCCCCACCATGCGATATATAAACCTGAGAAAACATTAACTCCCTTAAGAGTGGTTTTTGATGCTAGTGCAAAAACAGCAAGTGGATATTCTCTGAATTCCATTTTACTAAATGGAGGTATTATTCAGCAAGATCTTTTTTCTATAGTAAGTAGATTCAGAAAGCACAAATATGCATTAAGTGCAGATATTAAAAAAATGTACAGACAAATATTTATCGATCCCACTCAAAGAGACTTGCAGCGTATTGTCTGGAAAGCAAGTGCTGATGCTCCAGTGAAGATTTACAAACTGTCTGCAGTAACCCATGGAACAGTTTCTGCACCATTTTTGGCTACCAGGACCTTAAAAGCTTTAGCAGATGAGGAAAAATAGGACTTTCCTAAAGGCCTAATCACACGGGCAAATACCGTCTACACTTTCGTGGACAGTTTTCCGTTTATACCAGCAGGCAACCGGTCAAGCAAGATTTTTGTCATCGTGGACTGTTTTCAACCGACTTGAAAGTGTAGACGATAGTGACGGAAAGATTGTTTGCAAACGAAATTCAACCAATCGTACATGACTTTGGTAGTGACGTAGTTGCCAAGAATGGCGCGTTTGACGCCAATATGAAACTAATTTGTAAACTCATTTCTGAATCACTCCTTAAAAGACGGCAAAAAAATGTTATGTGGTCGTGTGATAAAAAAATGGGGTTTGATCGACTTTATTCATGAAAAAGAGGCTATTTGGAATCCACTGAATATTCATTATTAAAGAAAAATGTTACGCGAAGAAATTTGTACAATAATTATCAGAAGATGAAGAGATATTGACACCCGTAGATAGTCATCAAAGCCAAGAAAATTTATTTTCAGAATTAAGAAAAAATTATTAATGTTTATGTGAACTATCTTCTTTTAGTGAACTGTGTTTAATCAGATTAAATCTTTAATTTTTTTAAAATAATGGTAGAATTTTTGAATTTCTAAAATATGTAATTAACATCTTCCATACAGTTAAAAAATTATTTAATTCCTATGCTGTTGTGAAAGTTAATAAGGATCAATTCATTTTCTTATCACTGAAATATTGTTCAGCACATTATATAGTACATTTAAGGGAATTGCAGAATATGAATGATTCTGTTATTGTTTAGTGTTTTAATTAATAAATAATAGTGAAGTTTTTATTTTTAAAATTAATTGCACATCCAACTCACAAAATCGCTTAAATTGATTTAATTTGATTTTCACTATTTAATTTATAAAATACCAATACAGATAGATACATTATGCAATTATTAGATTTATTTTTGTACGTAAACCTTTTATTATTACTGAAAAATTAACAAAATTGATGGAGCAGCAATATATCCCGGGATATAATGTACGGAATGTATAAACAGGAATCCTGATAATAAAATGAGTACACTACAGATATTCACCAAACAGAAAAAGCGAATAAAGAGCGATAAATTAGCCATAAAGTACACCCGTGTTTTAGGTTTACCATACAGCAAATCCCCACGTGATGTCACTACACACATTTTTCCGTGCGCGTTTGTCCACGAAAGTGTAGACGGAATTTGGCCGTGTGATAAGGCCTTAAGGCTGCAGATGTGATTTGTTCTGCTTTCTACATGGATGACATTCTGTCAGGTGATGCAACGCTAGAAGATACTAAAAATCTTCAAACACAGATTTCTGAACTCCTCAGAAGAGCTGGATTTGAGCTTCACAAATGGATCACTAATAACTCTTATTTACTCCAAAACCTGTCTACCACATCCTATTCATTTTCGAAAGTTCAAGGTGTTAGTTCTGTAAAACAATTAGGTATGTTTTGGGATCCAAAAGAATATTGCTTTACATATAAGGTAAAGATCAAACCTAAGGATTCTTTTTCAAAAAGAGAAGTGCTGTCAGAAATAGCGAGTCTTTATGATCAACTTGGACTTTTAGGCCCTCTCAGTACCAAGGAAAAAATATTTATCCAAGGACTTTGGAAGATAACATTGAACTGGAATGAAAAATTACCATCTGATGCAATTACAGAATGGAAAAGGTTCTACATAAAACTCTCGGAAGTAAAGAACTTCGGAATTCAACGGTTTATTCTACTTCCCGGTGCAGTTCGCATTGAGATTCATGGATTTTCTGACGCATCAGAACGTGCCTATCTGGACAGTTCCAGATAGGCCTATCTGGACAGTTTAAAACTAGTCTAGTGTGCAGCAAATCCAGAGTGACCCCATTGAAGTCACTTACCATTCCCCGACTTGAACTGTCTGCCGCGTTGCTGTTATCTAGATTAGTGAAAAAAATAGTTCCAATTCTGCAATTACCCTTTGATGTTATCTCATTGTGGACAGACTCTACTAGTGTTTTGGCGTGGATCAAGACTGAGCCCTATAAGATAAAAACATTCGTCAGCAATAGGGTTGCGGAGATCCAAACACTCACATCAGATTACCATTAGAAACATGTAAGTAACAAAAACAATCCTGCTGACATTATTTCTAACGGATGCAGTGCAGATGAACTCATAAGGAATAAAATGAGGTTTTCTGGTTCAGATGAACTTACTGAAGAACCAGTAGACAATCAATCCATGCAGGATTTTGCTTTTTCTGATGAACTAAAATGTGTTGCGACTCTGAACATTAATGACTTTCCTTCAAATTTTTATGATGGACTCTTTAATTTTACAAATAATTTCAGCGGCGACTTCACACTTTCCAGTGAGGTCACCGTTCTGATAAATTTCAGTGATATGAAATTCAATGTAGGGATGACGAATATTTTACGAGCGGTTATTACGTAACCAATATCAAAAAGTCACAAATACAAGTGATCAATACTTTTCAAAGAGGGGTGTGATTCAAATCCTTGATACGATCTTACTGGTGATATTTCGATTACAGGTTTGGATCACGATACAGGTTTTGAATCACGATAGAAAGTAACAATCGATACGATATCACTGAAATTTACCGGAGCGTAGAGATGCATAATTCACGATTTTTTGAATAACAAATAATTTTGCTATTGTTATTTTTAAATATTTGTTCCAAATATCTGTTATTTCAATCATATTATAAAATATTACTTAATATTAAATATAAAATTTATTAATTGTAATTAATACTTAATTTACTTTAATTACTTACTATTACTATAATATATTACTTAATAATTTACTTTAATACTTAATTTAATACTTAAGTAACGTGTGATTGAATTAACTTATCTGTTTCAGCTTACTTCCTAAATTTGATTTTGTTTCAAAACTATTTACTTAATTTCTTTATTGGAGTAAACCATTTTTAGAAAAATTTGAATTAAATATATATGTAATTTTTTAAATTGTTTACTTTAGTTATATAATCTACCAATAGATGGCGCCAGCAGTAAACGGAATACATGCAAAGTCAAGTCACAAGCAATTAAAAAGGATTTGTATGGAATAGTGCATCATCAAATGCGAATATCTGAAGGTCAAGATCACTCCCATGAAGTGGAGCGGCGACTTCACACTTTCCAGTAAAGTCACCGCTCCGATAAATTTCAGTGATATGCAATTCAATGATGCTATAATTGCAAGAATAACCGGTCCGTTCACTTTCCAAGCCATTCACAGATTTCTCCTTTTCTGTTTCGTTCGAGAGCTTCCATTGGACAGATTGTATCGATTGTTACTTTCCAGTGAAGTGACCGCTCTGGTAAATTTCAGTGATATATCATCGATTGTTACTTTCTATCGTGATCCAAAACCTGTAATCGAAATATCACCGGTAAGATCGTATCAAGGATTTGAATCACACCCTTCTTTGAAAAGTATTGATCACTGGTATTTGTGACTTTTTGATATTGGTTACGTAATAACCGCTCGTAAAATATTCGTGATCCCTAGATCATGATAGAAAGTAACAATCGATACGATATCACTAAAATTTGCCGGAGCGGTGACTTCACTGGAAAGTAACAATCGGTACGATCCATCCAATGGAAGCTCTCGAGCGAAACAGAAAAGGAGAAATCTGTGAATGGCTTGAAAAGTGAACGGACCGGTTATTGGAATTATCGTATCATTGAATTGCATATCGCTGAAATTTATCGGAGCGGTGATTTCACCGGAAAGTGCGAAGTCACCACTCCACTTTACTGGGGTGACTTCCGATATTCGCATATGATGATGCACTATTCCATACAGATCATTTTTAATTGCTCGTAACATGATTGACTTTGATTACATATATTCTGCTTACAGCTGGCGCCATCTATTGGTAGAATATAGAACTAAAGTAAACATTTTAAAGAAATTACATATATTTTTAATTCACCTATTCCAGAAAATGGTTCACTCCAATAAAAAATTAAATAAATAGTTTTGAGAAAAAAAATAAAATTTAAGAAGTAAGTTGAAACAGATAAATTAATTCAATCACACGTTATTTAAATTAGTAAATTAAGTATTAATTACAATTCATAAATTTTATATTTAATATTAAGTAATATTTTTTAATTAATAATATGATTGAAATAACAGATATTTGGAACACATATTTAAAAATAACAATAGCAATATTATTTGTTATTCAAAAAATCGTGGATTATGCATCTCTAATTCAATGATACTGTTACGTAATTTTCTGTCGGGGTTCGTTTGGATAGTGGAAGTTATATGGTGTGGAGAACGCTCAATAATCAGGCGGCAATGGTAAAAGAAACAACGGCGCTTATTTACACGAAGGCACACAGGACAGCACAAAAGTGACAACTATATACAGCACAGAAGACGATTATCTTCACCCGAGACGTGTAGCATACATCAGCACACACAGCAGCATACAACCAGAATCTACTGCAGACAGTAGCGCACAGCTCAGTTCAGCACTAGCTTGACTCCGTCGCTTCCGACTACTCTGCTCCGTCGATTCCGAATCCTCCGCTCCGTCTTCGGACTTCTCCGACTCTCGACTCCTACTGACTTCTACCTTCCTCTGGCCGCTGCGGTTGCTTCCTTTTATAGGTCTCGGGAGGCGGGGCTGGAAGCCTCTCAACCAATCAGGAACGTTCGAGGCGTATCTCGGTTCCTACTGGACGGATCGGGAAAATTCTCGAAGTTTCGGGTATAATCTATTTTGGCGCCAAAGTCGCCAAATTGGTCGCCAAGTCGCCAAGTTTGTCGCCAAGGTCTGGGACCTCCAACGTGCCACCTGGACTCTGTCCCATTCAGATGACTGTAAAACTTTCTTTCTGTTGATGGAACAAACTATGCTGGGAAACCAAATTGCAGGTTTGTAACAATACGATAATTCCAATAACCGGTCCGTTTACGTTTCAATCCATTCACAGATTTCTCCTTTTCTGTTTTGTTCGAGAGCTTCCATTGGACAGATCGTATCGATTGTTACTTTCCAGTGAAGTCACCGCTCCGGTAAATTTCAGTGATATCGTATCGATTGTTACTTTCTATCGTAATCCAAAACCTGTGATCAAAATATCACCAGTAAGATCGTATTAAGAATTTGAATCACATCTCTGTTTGAAAAGTATTGATCACTGGTATTTGTGACTTTATGATATTGGTTACGTAATAACCGCTCGTAAAATATTCGTCATCCCTAAAAGAGACTCCGTGCACGACCTTCGTAATACAAGGCCTCACAACTCCCAACGCTTTCAGCCTGTGACGTCATGAGGTTGGAGGAATTTTGTAGAAAACGGAAGTCACGGTAGTCGTTATCATAGTGAAGAACGGAAAATGTGTTATTGGCTCTTAGAAAGTTTTCTGATCTTTTTGCATATTAATTTTAATTTATCGTAAGGAAGATGCCTAGTGCGTGCAGTGTTCCCAATTAAAAAAGTAATTACACAAAAAATAGCTCCAATGTTTCTGTGTTTTCGTTTCCAAGCGATGAAAACACTAGAAGAGCATGGATCTCTGCAATAAAGCTGGACGATTTCGTACCAACTAAATATAGTACGGTAAGTTTGATTTTTTTGGTACAATTTTTAGTTAATTCTCTTGAAATGCGAAACATTTAAAAGTATGTATAACTTCCATTTATCTCCTGTCAATTTCGCTTGCTCTACATTTAGTTGCTTATGCTTCTAATTACTTTGGTATTGTTTGCTTGAGCTAAATAAAAAAAACTTCTTTGTTTTATTGTTACTTCTCGTAGTTTTTTGTTTATTTGTTCCTAATATTTAAAATGCTTTGTTTCTGTATCTTTTTTAACTATACTTCATACATATTTTTTTTAAATCTGATTTAGGCCTAATATTTGTTGCTAACATTTACATTATTATAGATCTCTGCTAAACATTTTCAAGAAAATCAGTTTTTAACAGTTAGAGAAGCGTTTAATACCTGTACAGGAGAACTTTTTCAAGTACTACTAGTGTAAAAGTCAATTTTTTTTAGAAATTTTTAATAATTATCACCAAAATCATACAAAGTACTTAAGTGATTTATTGTTATTATGCTCTTATAAAAAAGTTTAAAATCATCTAATGAATAATAAAACTTAATTTTTAATTATAAATATCATGACTATAGATTGTAGCAGATTAAACTTATATTTTATTCTAAAATATTATGTAAAAAAGTTAGATATAGTTGTAAAAACAATATGAATGATATTTGTAAGTAGTAAGATATAATAAGTAGTAAGATATAGTTGTAATAAAATATGAATTGCATGCTCATATAGGTTTAGAAAATGTAGTTTTTATTTGTTTATCTATGAATCATCAGATTATGTATAAAATAATTAATATTTATTATTATTTTTAAATATCATTAGTTATACACAATCTTTAATTATAAATGAATGCAACTTTTACAAATTATCTGAAATTTTTTTTAAAAAAGTAATGAAAAGTTACTGTTTTTAAATCAATTTTTCATACCGTGTAAAATCAATTGAGTAATTCATGTAGAATATTGTATTACTTGAATGGTAGTATAAATAATTACTATAGATATTCTAACATAATATTGAACTAGGTATTTATTTTGGATGAATGAATGTTTCTGTTGATTTTAAATTTTATTATTTAATACTCAATATGATTTTATTTAATACTGTCCAACATACGTTAGCTTTTAGTTTATGTATTAAGAAAATATCTATTCTGTTTTTGATTTTAAGTTTTAATAAATTACTAATTTTTTTATCTAAAGAATTCCACTTTTTTTCTCCTTTTTTTCTAGGCTTGTACCTGATGCTTTACCTTCAATTTTCCCTAATTTACCCTCATACTTTTCCTCAGAATCAAAGGCAAGAAGAGAAACTCCAATGGATAGGGCAACACATAAAAAAATGTGAATACTTAAAAGCAGCTTTAAATAGCAATCTCCAGGACATAGCAAAAAGAGAAAAGATAGAAAAAATCAACACTTTTTCTGATTTAATTTTAAAATTTAAAAACTTTAAATCAGATACATGAAGTATAATTCAATAAGTAAGCAAAATAATTTTTATTTGTCTAGGCACTTCTCGAGCTCCTAAGGTAAGTCATTCTTTATTAATTTCTTCCAAATTAGAAGTAATTTGTAAGTTTGTATTTTAACTTTATTTAATATTATAATTATTTTCATTTGTCTGCGTGAAATTTATAATAAATTTGGAAAACAAAATGTATTTTGTTATTGTCTCTCTGTAAATAAAATGTTATGATTCAAATAGTGTGTGATTTTTTTTATTTGTGTTTTCTTTTACTGTTTCTACAGATTGAATTGAAATTAATTATAGATGCATTGAAATGTAAAATCAGATATAATAAAAGCTAGTTTATTAAATTGTATGAATTACTAATATTTTAAACGAAAACAATTCTTAATGTGAAAAACAAGCTGTGAAAGTAATTCTTTTTTATCAACAGAATTAGTTGGTGTAAAATTTAGATTATATATTAAATATATTAATAATTTATTTGAAAGTTCATAAGTAATTTGAGAAGTAAAGAATTTTATGTTAACTTATAAAATACATGTATTACCTGTCACTACAATAAAAAAATCATCAAAAGCTTTAAAAAGTATTAGATTAACTTAATTTTAAGCTTTAAAAAATATTTCCAGGGAAAAAACAAAACGATTTGTAATAAAATAAAACAAAAATGAAAATAAGAAAACCTAACAATAATACCCCAATGTATATAAATTTACATTGTGATTTAAATGTTATTAAAGGAAGTTTGAATGTTATTAAATGATCAATAAACTATAGAGGACCTTAAGATTTTCTATCATGCCGTTTCTTTTATTCACACAGGGAATAAATAAATAATTTTGAATTTTATGCAAGGTAAATGTCTTAATATTAATAAGTTATTTTTAAGTGAATTTAAAATATACCTAAACATCAAATAAGAAAGCGGGATTCTGCTCATGGCAGCCAATCATCCTACCCGTGTGACGTCACAAATAAGTTGTGAGGCCTTGTTTTACGAATGTCGTGCTCCGCACCCGTAGAAGCCGCATTGCAACATTGATGTCAGATAATGCATCTAATTTCAAGGGTGCAGCTTCAGAATTAAATCGTTTTAAAAAAACTAGTTTGTCAGACTAATGAGACTTTAGCCAATTACCTATCCGCAGAATCAATCTAATGGAAATTGATTCCCCCTTGTTCTCCCAATTTCGCAGGCTTATGGGAAACAGGAGTAAAATCATTTAAACACTATCTTTACAGAAATTTAGCTAATAGTAAAATAACTATTGAAGAATTTGAAACAATAGTAATTCAGATTGAAGGTATACTTAATTCACGCCTCTTAATTCCATTATTAGATAATATTAATGAATATGAAGTTTTAACTCATGGACACTTTATCATTGGACGCCCAATTACTTCAATACCTGAACCAGAAGTTGTGGACATTTCTGACAATAGGCGCTGGCAATATACTACCAAATGTGTTCAAACAATTTGTATCTCAAATTCTTTGTAAAGTTGTTCTATATTTTTCAGGCTAGAATTTAAATAATTTCAAATTGATAGTGTAGTGTTGTTTCCATTTCCAGATATCCAGTGTTGCAATTTGCATTACAAACTAGCAGGAGTGGTCTCCCAAAAGTTTCTCGCATAGTCTAATTCAGGTGTTATCTCGGAGAACGATTTGCTTGACATTGACATATAGTAGTTACAAAATTGACCTGAGGTTAGAATTTTTATAGAGTCTGTTGTGTGATCACTGGCAACATTTTTACCTCCTGGCTAGGAATTAATAGTATCTATAAATCAGATTTTTTATTTTAGACATATTTTTTCTAAACGATTAATGCAAAAATTTGACACAGTACTACACTTCTTAAATCACAACCTCATGCTGGATTTTATTCAAAATTTGATACGTGTTTACATTATAGTTTTTAAACTATGTAGCATATTTTATCCATCTAGCTCTTTTCATTTCGTAGTTATCACATTAATTTATATTTGAATTGCTGAATAGACCGACTTCATCAAAACAGATTTTGTAGTAATCTACAAATTTGGTATTAAAAACATATACCAAATTTCATCCATCTGGCTCAAAACATTTTTTTTTTTTTTTTTTTTAGTTATCTTTGTCACAGACCTTTTTTAAATGTGTTTTTAATTCGGGAAGGTCCAAAATGTGGAGATTCATCATTCTGAAGTTCGTATTTTTTGACGATTACAGTACTTTTTTACTTACTTTGTATAAGAGAAAGTAAACAGGGGCTTTGAAATTGTTATAAATATGATAATACAAACAGACATAATTACAAATGGGCAAACTTGTTGTGTTGTATTTAAATTGTGATATTGTCTGATAGTAATAATAAGTCTTAATGTTATTAGTGCAACTGAATTGGACTTTTTGAATACATTTTATCAATCTCATTTCCTATCTTGTGATTGTGATGCAAATCTGATTTTCTTGACCTGCTGTTCTGTACTCTTGAGACTTTGAAGCATATTCTGAATTTTTGTAGTGCATATTTAATTTTAGCAATTTGTCATGTAACAAAACTTCTTTAGCATGCACATTGACCCTGATTGAATTTATGCAATTTTTGTCAATTTATTTAATTTGTAAAATGCAGCAACATATCAAGAACAAGGTGTGTGACATCATGGAAAGTGCATAAAAAATTTTAATTTGAAAACTATTTTTAAAAAGATCCTTAAAAAGTATTTTATTTTCTCAAGAAATGTACTGACAATTTACCCCTCACACACACATGTAGAATGTAATTATTCGTAAGCATAGGCATAAAGACTTGTTTATCAGATGTATCAAGAAAGAGCATAAAGAAAAGGTAAGAATTTAGAGAAGGAATCCAGCTTGAAATAGATCCAGGGGTTCCTGCACATATTAAAATAGTGCTTAATGAACCTCTCCCCCCCCCCTCATTTTTTTTAAATGTTTCAAACATTAAAAAAAAAAGTTAATGCTAGTGCGATGTTGAAAAATTTATTTAAGTTATGCCTGGTAAGTGTATGTTTAAACTTTTATGTGTTGTTAAATAAAAAGAGACAGGTTTATCCTGTCATTGGAAAATAAGAATGGTGTGTCAAATACATCCTGCTATAAAGAGAGATATTTTTACAGCAGTCAGAAACTGCTGTAAAAACACTTGCATTGAAGCCTCTTTTGTACATTACACATTTGATCATCATTGTCTTCAATATGTTGTATTGGAGCAATCCCTTGAACGATTTATTAGAGAGATTTGTAATGTACTATACTGAATCGTTGTTATGTTGATACTGTAAAATCTAGTATGATGAAATTTTAACTTGAAGTTTTCAGTGATTGTGATTTCTTTCACGGTGTTCTTTTTAAATGTCCCCATTCATTTGAAAATGATTATTTGTTGGGCTAATCTTGTCAAATTTTAGTTTTTACAATGAAAAAGAAAAACTACCAGTTGTAGTACTTAATTAAAAAAAAAAAGTTTTTCAAAACTTTTATTCTTAAGAGCTTAGATTCAGTCATTTTATAACAAATTTTTCCTTTTATAACTCTTATAGAATCCCCTCCGCGTGAAATCTCTCTTTTCGTATTAAAGTTTGTCCTCATTAACAGAGCTATGTGCTGAATAAACCATTGAAGTTAAGAGCATGAAATTTGATAAGTTATTTCTTGTGCGTTTAGTATCCACCAAGAATTGATATTTCAAAATTTCATTTTGAAGTTTAATTTAAATAATAAAAGCAATTTTAATGCATTATTGCTGTAACAACAAAGCATCATCAGACAAACATTTTTATACTGTTTTAAAGGTTAAAAAAGGCTTTTCAAATTTTATTTGAATGAAAATGTATTATTTTTCCTTTATCTTTAGTAATTTTTGAAAAATTAGTTTTGAACATAATTGGTAACATTGATTTTTATTATAATGAAATTCACAATAATATCATTGCTTCTTCAAATCATTGTCTCATGTTATTTTACCATTGTTATTGTCGTGATAAAAGAAAAACAAAATGTTATCTTTGCTTTAATTTAAACTGAAATGTGTTTAGAGTATTTCATTGAATAAAATTCTTCATTTTATGACTATTTTTAAATTTTGAAACAATGTGATGTATTATCTCATGCTGGCTTAAAAAAAATGCCTCCACTGGCATTTTTTATTTTGCTTTTGACTACGAAGCTGGCTTTATTTCATTCTTTTTTTTAACTTTTAGCAAATCTGTTTCCATTATTTATGAAAACTAAAACTTATTAAGACGTGTTTCATTTCTTCTTAAAATATTTAAACATGTTTTTCTGCAATTTTTTAAAAAGTGAAGTAAGAGTTTTATTTTGCATATAGGTTTTAAAAAAGCAGGAGTTCTTTTATTAAATTTTCAGATTGTAGGTAATTTCTACACTTCAAAAGTCAGATAATTTTTTTTATTGGCTGAATATTTTTAAATGCTGCTCTTCTTTTCTATTAAAAATGACGTAAAAACTCGTTTAGAAATTGGCTTTGCTCTATCATCAATTTCATGACAGGTTGTGATGATGAATAATAGAAGATGTTGGCCAAATATAAATATTAAAATAATGCATATTTAAATTTTAAAAATTTATATTAATCTTTTCAACCTGAACTATGCATTATGATTATAAAACAGAAAATATGTTGTATGTAGCAAATGATTAAATCTGTATTGTCATGTATGTGCAGATGTGCTTATTTTTTACAGCAATTTCCTACTACTCATCTTACAAGAGATATATTAGATACTAAAAATCTGCCCAGTTTAGAATTCAAAACAGGTATAATCTTTATTAGCTGTTTACATTTCTATGAATAAATACAAAATTGAATCTATTATCACTGGAAGTAATTACTACTAAATTTCTTCCAGCATTTTCATTTATAAACATACTTTGATATCCCAAATTTAAATCATTATGAAAATTCAAGAAACTCTTTCATTAGTTGTAAAATTGTAATTTGTTCTCATGTGAGAACACTTTATATTTCAGTGAACATTTTCTCTATTTACAAGTGAAGTCAGTAAACTTTGTAATAGCATATAAAATTTGTAATAGTTTAAGTATTTTCTTAAATAGAAATATTTTATCTTTGTCTTCAAAATTGCATTTGACTGATTTTGTATTGGGGAAAAAAAAACTGAAACAACGCTCAGTTTGTTCGTACAATGCATGAAACACACACTTAAAGATTAACTGTAATAAAAAAAATAAGTGTAAAATATATTATATTCTATATGAAGTTAGTTGTTAAATCAGATTGTGTTTGAGAAAACAAGAGATGGACAATGTTACATTCATTTTTGATTTGAAGTATTTGTTTACATTTGAAGTTAAAATTTTGATTCATTTACTTTCCTCTTATTATCTGTTAAAAGATGAAATAATGGTATGCTGCTGGATGCTTTAGCGCAAAACATAAGAGTGATGATCTTGATAAAATGTTATATTAGTTTTCTTTCAACAATCCTGATTTTTCCAACAAAATCTTATCTAAATTTAATTGATGTAAGTAAACAAACTCCTGTTGCAAAAATAACTGCTACAATGCTTAACTTATTTTAGGAAATTAGGAGGAAGTGAATGAATTTCTTAAAAATTTATTTAATAAGTGAATCCTTTACCAACTACTGAAAATCCAATTTTCTTATTGACTGTTATAATATATAATTGATGTATTTTATTAAAAGTGCTCTTAATTTGATAAATTGAATGCTGCATATAAGAAATATATATATATATATATAAAAGTTTAAAAAACGCATGTCATTCAGTTAAGTATATAAATGCAAGAGAATTGATTACTAAGCAAAATCATATGAATTCTGATTTCAGTGGAATGTACTCTGCTTCTTCCCAGACTATTACTTTTTCTGAAATAATCGACAGGATCTGCAATTTGCAAAATGAGCTACAAGAAATTCAGGATTCTGTTAGAAAGAAAGAGATTCATTCCAGAAAATATTGTTGATGATATGAAAATGAGGGCATTGACAGATTTCACTACAGAAAGGTTTTTCTCTATATATGTTCTTTTTTTTTTTTTTTTTAATTCTGAAGCAGATCTTCAAAAATTAAATTTTTCGAAGCATCCTACTGATTTATATGTTCTGTTATTCGTAGAATTAAGGACTGGAATTTCAAATGAATTTTCACCTGTTTTGTTTGAAATTTCATATTCTACTGTTTCAAAGTATTTTAATTTTGTAACAATAGTTTTTTTTTTTTGAAAAGTTGAAATTATTACCTATATTTCCTGCAATGTCATTAGTTATTTAAACCATGACAAAACAGTTTGGTTCTGAAAATAAAGGCTCCAGATTTTTATTTTATTTTATGATATTCATTCAACGTAATTTTTATCAATATAACTTTAGCCTTTAAACATTATGTTTTTATTGGTGATTAAAAAAAACTGTTGTTTAGTATCTAGGATGTTTCTGTTGAATAAAATTGATTTCATCATTTACATTGACATTCTTTTCATGCTATATTTATATTCTTTCTGTCTAGAAAAATAAATGTTGAATAGTAAATAGTTTTTTGAAATAGTGAGTACATTGAAGCATCCATTTGATATTTTTTTAAATAATTTTCATATATAATTTATCTATATTTTTTTGTAAAGTGTAAATAAAAATTATGAAAGCATCATTTTATTTGTTTTCTTTTAAGGATTTCTACAAATTAAAATTAAATAACTGATTCACAAGTTGCATAGATTAAAAATAAAAAGGTATCTATACTTGTTATATTTGATAATTTCAAAATGCAAACAAAATTTATTCAATATACACTAATTTGAGTTTTGTGTCCTTTCCTCAGAGCAAACTGAAAACATGAAAGTTTCAATATTAATAAAAATAATTACATAAGAAAAAAAATTAATAATTTGATTAGTAAGCTTTAAAATATTAACTTATCTAAGAGAAATAATTATTTTTAAAAAGAACTATATTCACAAGATTCAACATTCAATAATATTTAAAGAATATGTAAAAAAGAACATATGTAATTTTTCAAAAACACTGCCATAGTCATTTGTTAAAATGTATCCTTTGGATAAAAAAATGAAAAAAAAAAAATGGATATGGTAACAGAAAGAATAAAACAGTACCAATTAAAAAGCGATTTTTAATTAATTATTCTGAAACAATAATTCTATTGAAAATACTATCTAAAATTTTAATATAAGAAATAAATCACATAACTACGAAAATTTGGAGAAAATAATTCAAAACATTAATTTTTTTAAAATCAAAAGTTTTTAATAATTGATCGACTAGCGTAACATTTAATAAAGAATGGTTTTATCAATATTATCGGCAGACATCCCGACATGCGCAGAACAGTTGAAAATTGAACAGAAGCAGTTTGTTTGGTACCTAACACGTGACAGTGAATTGACCCCATTGTTAGGATTTCTGCAATTGAAAAGAAACCTGTGAATGAAACTAAAAATTCTAATTAGCTTAAGATACTTTGAACAATTTTCAATTAGATTAGCAATGAAATTACAAGCAACAGTTATCACTAATGAAGAAGTGTCCGGCTGCAGTTTTAGTTCAGATAAATAGTCACTTGAGTTATTACATATTAATTCTTTGTCAAAAGTTGGTTTTAGTTTATGTTGCGAAAATGATGGACCATTCCACATCAGCGAACTGCAGCCTTTCAGGTTCTAGACCACGGGATACCAAATCGGCAGGATTAACTTCTGAACACATGTGGTGCTACTGAACGACACTTGTTAGTTCTTGAATTTTACTCACTCTATTGGCAACAAACACCTTGAGTAGATGTGGTGATGTTCCAAGAGCAGCAGAAGGATGTTAACGTAAGGCGATGCTTAATAAAATATTTTTTTCAAGATTTGTATTGCCATTTCTATTATAACTCAATATATATATCATAAACAGATTATCTGAATTATTAATATATATTTCTATCATCAATAAAAATATAAGATGCAATGGTTTTAAAATAAATTCTAAATAGTGTTATGATGAAATAAAATATACCGAAAGTGTAAAATTACATAATATGCAAAAATATTCTAAATAATAAGATATTATACATCAATATTTTTACAGTGATTGGGGAAAAAATCAATTTACAAATAAGTAAAAAATATTATTATACTTTAATAATGACACTAATAGTTTTTTCTGGCAACAGAGAATAAAAGAAAATTTTTATAAAACTCTAATATACGTAATAGTTTCTTTATTTTCACACTTACTTTTTACTTTCATTTTAACTCTGTACATAAATATTTTAACAACAGAACAATTTGTACTGTATATGTAACTGTCTTTATCATATAATTTTTCTTTCAAGTAAACGGAAAAAAAAAATGTACTAATGAAGAAAAACAAGTCCATGATAAGTGTCAATGATTAGTTTCCATAAATGGGTTGAGTATAAAGAAAGAAAATTAGAAAGGAGAAGAAATTTATAAAGTTCTCACAATTAGCAATTAGTTGAGAAGATATTGATGATTGTTAGAAGTAGCAAATATTCCAGAATCTCCTTCTGATGGAGTATTGAAATCAAGCGTTCTTTGCATGCTCTGAAAGTAAATTTTGTTATTGATTACTGATAATTTGTAATTATCCAACATGAAAGTGAAACATTTGCAAGAAATTTTTACTTAAATTTTAAAAAAGAGAATGAAAATTTCTTGATACATATTTAACATCAAGATATCTGTGGTCATCCGTAAATCACACATGAAGAATTGTTAAATTATTAACAATTCTTCATAATATATACAAAAAATATACCACAAAAACGTGAAGAATCGCTTACCGCTATCAAAAATCGACGACGCATCCTCCAGAGCTCTGAAATTCACTTGCATACCACAATAGCATTACTAAAAAGCTGCAAAGAAAATAATAATGATAAATGGGCAACTTGTGAACTAACCAAAAAACGTACTCAGCTGCTTGCTATAAATGTTTAATTCACTAAACATATAAACACAAAATTACAAATGAGATAATAATATAATTTGGATTTGTTTATAAATCTTATCTTAAATAAGAATATGGGAATAAGGAACACCGTAACAAAATTTAGATACTTTGACAAGCGGGCGAATTGTTAATATAAATTTCAAGATTCAGTATAGTGGTTTAGAAATTCATATTTCGAGTCAGAAACAAGCGTTTAAATACAATCTTCACAGCTTCTTTCCGCATGTGCGCCAAACCTGGAGGAAATAACCGGATGTGTAATAGACGCCCAATTGGCATACTGAAACGATGTAAGTATGGATGCTCTAGTACGACACCTGGATGCTCTAGTATGACACATTTCAAAATGTAATGATAAGATATGTATATATTTTCCCCTATTCATTCAAGCAATCAAGAGAATTTTATCGGCAAGTTATGCCAGGACTGAGGAAGTTTTCTATCCCTACTCACTAAGGGTCTAGGTTTGCCACAATAATGTTTATGGGATGCTGTTTTATTGCAGTTTATCTATTTCTTAATTGTTTTGAATTTGAAATGTTTCGAAAAAACTTATTTGCTTCGAGAATCGACATCAAAGACTTCAGATTCTCTGCATGCGTCTCAAAGAACAGATTATAGAAAGAGTCTATCTTTTAAATTTTTTATTTATGAGAAAAAAAGGCGAAAGCACTTGTTATAGTAGACTAATAAATTTGGCTTCTGAAATAGGATTCTTAGGATCTAACTGTCTATTTCAAATTACTGTGTAATTCTGTAAATGAAAGAAAAAAACTATTTTATTTCGAAATATTATTCTAACAAAATGTTTCTATAAAACAAAGCAATGAGAAATATTGTTTCTTTCCCAATTTCTACAATTCTACTAATGCCAGTTTGAATGCGTATGAGGTGCACAGCTCTATCTAGCTGCTCTCGATAAATATTGCGGTTGAGACGCTACTGAAATGAAATGAAAACAAAACATTGTTTATTTAAAAAAGATGGCGCATAGAAAATGACGCAATTCTTTTTCTTTGTTTAGAAATTACAATTTTTACTTACGACTCGTTATAGGTAGGTAGTAACATTTCTACTTTATTTCATTCATTAAAGATTAGTAATAGTATGTTGCTTAGTTGCTAGCTTACTTAAAAATTAGTTTTTCGTTATTTTATTAAATAATCTGAAGTTTTAAATAGTTATATTTAAAAAAAAAGATTCTACTTAAATCCACGCCTTAATTCTGGAATTTATATTTAATTAAACGATTCAAGGGGGGAAAAATTCTTTAGTGTATGTTTAACATTGTATTCTAAAGAAACTGTCATCCATTTTCCAAAACATTTTTGTGAAAAAAAAAAAAAGATTCTTGCATATTTCTCTCTCAAAGTTTCCGTAAAGTCTGGAAGTAATGCAAGTTTTATTACAGTATTTATAATCAATATGCTTTTTTAAAAAAGCTGATTTTTTTCACAATTAAACAAAATAGTAAGGAAGCGAGTAGTTTGTTATGTAGTATATCTTTTCATGTTTGTTTCATGTATAATTATAAATTCTTATTCTGCAGTGAAAATGTTAACATTTTACCTAATCCTGTTTATTAAGTCATAGGTTTTCTTTATAGGCTTTATTATGTAATAACTTTTTTTTTTTTTTTGCTTTGTACCACTTATTTTTATTAGGTGGGAAAAATGGCTGTTATAAAAAAAAATACCTGTAAATTATGTTACTAATCTAGGAAAGAAATTTTTTGAAAAAAAAAATCTGAAAAAGTTAGTTTTTTAATATGGATTTTTTTTTTTTGATGTTATCCAGTAATTAACAAATTTCATGATTCAAAGAAATTAAATGCTTTGGCATAACTAAAAAATCATTATTAGTCCCATTTTTTGTAGTGACTTATTTAGTAAGATTCAGTATCCATGAAAAGATAAAGAAATCTTAAGATCAAAGAATCAAACTATAATCAGAGTTAATTATGAAAATGTTTCTGCATTGCTCTTACTGTGCTTTGGAAAGTTCTGCCTACCCTCATTTTATAAAGAAACTCGGAAATATGCAAGGTCTTTCAAATAAGAAACCTTTTTTCATTTATCTCACAAATTCAGTTGCAATGTTCATTATAGAAATTCATTTAAAATCTCTTAAAAATATATAGAACAATATATTAAACATAATTCTGTAATTATTTATTTAAAACCAAAAAATTTGACCTCTAAATTATAAGTTTTTAAACTGAATAAATGGGTTTTTTATAAGAAAGAATTTAAATTTTACTATCTCTCTCTCTCTCTCTTTTTTTTTAAGAAAAGCTTTTAGAATCAGCAGCAAACATACAAGTGATTTGCTTTGCTGCTGCATTTAAAGATAGCAATATCCATTTTGAAGAAGGTTAATTAATATTTTACTAAGGCTTTCTTCTACTATTGATATGAAAACACTGATAATGTCAAGATCATTACAGTTAGACATTATATTAAATATATGATCCTACTATACACCTGCTTAAAGGTGGGATTACCTAAAGTGAGTTATAAGATTCCAATAAAATCACATATACAGAAGTAAATGCATATACTGAAGGAATGGACAGTAGCAAGTGCTTGTCTAGACATAGCAAGTAGTTGCTATTATGCAGTTTCTTTTTATATGTGATCTTACAGGTATCTTATAATTAACTTAATGTAAATTAACTTTAATTTAAAAACACTTTGTATTTTTGATGATGTGATGGAATTGTGGTTTTATATCTCATGCTTTTTATTTTTTATGCTGTTCCATTCATGAACTTTCTATGTTAGGAGCATTTCTCACAAAATAGCATTCAAATATATTAATTTTAAATCTTGTATTAACAAAATTAGTAAAATATGATTCTGTAAATTTGAATGAGTATGAATTCTTTTTTTCTTTTCAGTTGCAGTTATATAAATGGATATAAAAAATGTAAATAAAAACAAAAATAATTGTTAGCATTAATTTTAAAATGTAACTTTTAATGAAGTAATACATAAAAAACTTATCAGTTAGTTGAAATTTCTTAGTTGAAAGACTTCCTTATTATAAATCCAGCAATATTTTTCAAGTGCAATAACTTAATCGATATAAACATGCATCACAGTCCAGTACTATTCTACATTCGTTTAATACATACATAAAAAATATTTTGCTAGTTTATAATTTTAAAATTTAAATGGTAGCTCTGCGAATTTTCTGACTTTTTAATTTGTGTTTGTGCAGAGCATCATGAAAAGTGCTTAAATTTTAAAACCAATTTGAATCAAATCAAAAATATTTAGATTTGAATAAAAGTTTCTTAAAAAGGGTTAATTTTCTAGAAAAAGGTAAAGAAAACATTCTGTTTTTGTTTCCCAAAATTTCGAATATGATTAATGGAAAGCATAATCATAAAAAGTTGTGTTTACTGCATGCGTCAAGGAAGAAAATCTACAAAAGGAAAAAAGTTTGTAGAAAGAATCCAGGGTAAGATAGATCCAGGAGTGTCAACACATGTTAAAATAGCACTTAATGACCTTTCTTTTCGCACCTTCTTTCTTCAACAGCTGGCACCACCTTATATTAAAATGATTATCCTGAAAGGGCAGTATGAAATATGGACTGTGCCAAACTTGCTCAACTAGAAAAATGTTGAAACTTCTTTAATTTTTTTTATAAGGTGAGGAATGTATTTTAGTTACACCTACTTAGTGCATA
>JAPMOR010046510.1:224096-239209 GCA_026543865.1 Argiope aurantia | reverse complement strand
TAAAATATCAAAAACAAATATAGAGTATTCAAAAAGGATTCCATATCAAGTTTCACTTTTGCAAACCTGCAATATTTTAATACGATGATAACTTCTGTAGAGTCATTGCATTTACTGTATAACTGCAGTATACTTGAATCTAAATTCCTATTTTTTAACTATTCAGCTATATTATAGAATTACAACTCAAAAAAATTAAAATGTAAATCAAGTAAAATATCAAAAACACATGCACAGTATTGAAAAAAGATTCTGGATCAAGTTTCATTTTTGCCATCCAATAATATTCCAATACGACGATAACCTCTGCAATGGTATTGCGTATACTGTATAACTGCAATACAACACTTGAATTAAAATTCCGATTCTTTAACTACTCAACTATATTATAGAAATATACTTACAACTCAAGAAAATCAAAGTACTTATCAAGTAAAATATCAAAAACAAATATAGAGTATTGAAAAAAGATTCTGGATCAAGTTTCACTTCTGCCATCCTATAATATTTTAATTCGATGATAACTTCTACAGTGTCATTGCATTTACTGTATAACTGCAGTATACTGGAACCTAAATTTCCATTCTTTAACTATTCAGCTATATAATACAATTATACTTATAACTCAAGAAAATAAAAATTAAAATCAAGTAAAATATCAAAACCACATGTAGAGATTGGATCAAATTTCAATTTTGCCATACAATAATTATCAAAAGAATATTCAATACCATTGCGTCTATAGTATAACTTGAGTACAATACTTAAACATAAATTTCAATTATTTATCGATTCAACTATATTACAAAATTATGCTTAAAATTCGAAAAAAATCAAAATATAAATCAAGCAAAATATCACAAACACATGTAGAGTATTAAAAAGGATTCTGAGTCAAGTTTAATTTATGCCATCCAACAATTATCCAATATGACGATAACCTTTGAAATGTCATTATGTCTATTGAATAACCTCAGTACAAAACTTCAACCTAACTTTCAATGCTTTAACTAATCAACAATATTGTAGAAATATACTTAAAACTGGAGAAAATAAAAATCCAAATTAAATAAAATATCAAAACTCACTTTAAATTATATCACGTAATGGATGAGAATTTAAGTCAAGAGTTCAATAAATAAAAAAGAAATAATAGAGTATATTTCAAGTTTCATCCTTAATAACGACAATACACTAAACAAGCAATAAAAATACATGTTCAAAAGTCACTTTACGCGAATCATCAGTAGTAAAAGCAAAGGACAGCTAACAACTTTTTCTTCCCCACCCACCCCAAAAAATTCCTCTGTCAGAAGATAGAAAGTTGTCAATCCCACTATTATTTCCTCTTTTTGAGATCTACGAAGGCAAGAGTATTTACTTTTATTGACTTACTTCGCCCACACAATGCAATTTTCCCTGAAAATACCCAATTTTTTTATCTGCTTGGTCTGCTGACATCTTTGCGGGCTGACTAGCTCTCCCGGTCTTGATCCATTCCGGGATTTTGACACTGATGGAAAAATATTCTGATAGTGTCCAATAGTATCTCCGGTACATTCTTATAGTTGGAGGGTATTTTTTTTCGTATTGATTGGTAGCTTTCGTTGATTTATTGCGTTTGATATTTTTCTTGCTACGGTTTGGGAGGAGTGTACTGTCTCTTATAGTCTCTGAAAAAAAAAAATTTCCTGGAATTCCTGTTTCTGGGAGACGGTTCTGTCGATTTTTGGATCTAGGATATGACTTTTTCCAAATCTGATTATGTCATAACTCGGTCCCAGTTGTTAACGAATGGAAAATAGCCAAGAAAAGATTCGTTTCTTAGTGCACTCTATTTTATTATTTATTTATTTTTATTTTTTGTGACATCGTCCTATTTGTGTGACTTCTTAGAGATCTGAAAACCCCATTATCAGATTTTCAGATTTGCCAGGAGAGAAATGTTTAACAAATATTATTGAATCAAAATTCACACAGAATTCAAGATTTATTTATTGTATATGTCGCTATTAGTTATTTTAATTATTTATTTAAAAGTAAATATGCTGATTATTTAATTGATTTATTATATTGTTCCTTTATTTGGTCTTTGCCCAGATTTCTATTTGATTTCGCTGAAGATGAACTATTCTGCTCTCTTACTTTGTTATTGTTATCCCCGCATGTGTTTTATAATTTTCCCCTCTAACTCAAATTTCTTCTTCTAATAGATTTGGCTTCCTGTCATGTATTCTGCTGTGATGTCCTGTCGTTATTAATATTTCCAGAAGTATTTCTTATAATTTCTTTCCCCTGATTTAAATCCCACCTTTAATATGTATGATTTGATTTACAGGACTCACAAAGCATTTATTTTATTTATATTTTTTCTTGATTCAAATTTCTTCCATTAGTTGATTTGGCTTGATGTCCGGCATTCTGCTGTGATAGAAGGTTCATTATTAATATTTCCAGAGATGTTCTTATAATTTCTTTGCTCTGATTCCAAAACTTCATTTAAGATCTATGATTTGATTTACAGTATTAACAACGAATTTATTTTATACATTTTTACTTCTGATTAAATTTCTTATTTAATAGAGTTTGTTTTGTTCTCCTGCTTCCTACTGTTCATTATTGGCATTTCCAGAGAACAATTTCTGTCCTTTTCTTCTCATATCAATCCTTCCTTCAATATGTACTACTATGATCCGATTTTGAGGATTAATGCTTCGTTTTAATGTTTTAGCATGTTTGAAATTTGCAGATATATTTTTACTAATAAGTCAGATCATCAATATTGTTTAGGTTTGGAGTTTTTGAAGTCTCAAAATGCTCAAATAATTTTTTAAATAATATAAATAGTTTCAATTTATCTATCAAGCAAAAATATTTGGAGCACGAACAATTTTATGAAAGGGAAGAAATATCATCGTTTTTCGAAAATTTAAAGATAGTGCAATATAGTGGGCATATGTTCATTCGAAACCAGGTTAAACCTGACTTTCGACAAAAAAAATATATTCTGTCCTCAATATACAATTTTGGAGCTGGAACAATTTTGAGATGTGAAAAAAAATCTAGCCACGAGAAAAAAAAAATTGGAGCTCGATTGATTTTGAGATGGTCAAAAAACCATCGTCTTTCTAAATGTTAGCAATTGCGAAATTTGTGTCATGTGAGTACGTGATGTTTCTCTTTTGGATTGATACCACGTGACTATAAAAAAAATAATGTTTTCTCGTAATGGCTTGAAATTTGCGATAACAGATTTCAGTTTTGTTTTATTCTTATTGTTTTCTCCTGGTGCTATTTTCTCTTCATAATGAGGATATTATGTATCTAATGAAAACATTTTGTAACCTCAAGTATAACCAGAGAGGGTGATTGCTTTCCTAGAAACTCTATCACATGGTAAACATGAAACTCATATCACTCCAAAAACTCATATCACTCCAAAACATGACTTATTCCACTTCCTCTGTACAAAATTGAAGACCTTGTGTAAGGCCGTATATAACTTGAATGGCGTTGGGGAACAATAATTGTGAAATTTAAATCTATGGCAAGAATCTAGCATTTTTACAGAATCTAATGTGATGATATGTATTTCCAACCCCTGTCTGCAGGTCAATTAAATCCAAAAAAATATGCCGATAAAATTTGATACGAAACTACATTTGTAGCCCTGGGCCGCGGTGGCCTGGTGGTAAGGTCTCGGCTCTTGAGCCATAGGGTCTCAGGTTCGAGACCCGATTCCACCGAAGAACCGTCGTGTAAGGGGATCTATTGCAGGTTAAATCTGTTAGGGTCAAACATCCTCCCACTGGTGAGGTGTGGAGAGGGGGGTGCCAGCTCAGATGTCGTCCTCGTTATCTGACCATGGTTCAATATTATGATATCCGTCCCAAAATAACCCTATCGTTGCTTTACAACTGGACATTAATATAACTAATAACAGTTGTAATCATAAGATAACATATTGAATTTCATTAATTCCACTGATTGTGTTTGCCACTTATAATGTTTGCATACAAACGGTAGTACCGAAGGACAGATAATCCACCGTTCAATGGATTTGGTTCAAAATTTGATAAGCATGCATAGTTTACATGTAAACCAAATTTTATATATTTGTCTCGTTGTGTTTTGTAATTATCGAGTTCATTTCTACTCGAAAAAATAAAATAGACAGTTATACTCAGAATTTGATTGAAATCTTCAAATAAAACGTAATTCCGTGTACCAAACTTCAGTTGACGAGCTAAAAGAGGTTTAGAATTATCATATTCACGAAAGAGACAGAGATTACCCCAGAAAAGAATTTTTTTTTCGAAACTAAGAAACTTCCAGAAGAATAAATATTAAAGAATTTTTTTATAAAACCTGAATATTCATTGGTGAATCAGGAAAAAGGGATAACATAATTAAAGAAGCATATCTGATAGAATTTTAGGAAATAAGTTAATTTCATGATAGTATAGATGAAATTGGAAAAAAGTAAGTCAATTAGACTTATACTAAACGTAACGAAAGATTATAAAGTCTTAGACATAGACTAAGAAATGAAATTAACTTCTTATACTAAGACTTATCCACATTAAAAAACACCTAAGTTTAACTCCTTAAAGGACACAAGCTATTTATATTTCTCTATAAAAACAATTTTAATGAGTATATCTGGAAAACCAAGTTTCATTCGGCCGATTTTTTTGCAAAATAGTGGAGTTTTATTTTAAAAATGTGATAATCAGTACGATTTTACAAAAACAAATAAATAAAAATAAAAATAAATAATCGTACAAATTGCATACTGATTATATATGAATATTTTTCCTTCTTGCCTCATTTCATGTCCATCAGCGCCATCACACGAAATTTTGAGGTACCAGTAAGTTATAATCCTATGAAACCGATGTAAGTACCAAAAATATTTACGAAATGGCTCCATATGACATTTTCAGCATGAGAACAGATAGAAAAAGGCTCTAATAGTTAGTTATAAAAAAATGGTTGTGACTTAAATCGCGTTTTTCTTTTTTCAGAAAAGACACCTATATAGATAAACTTAAAAAGCAAGACCTTATGTCTAAATAAAAAAATTGATCCAATTCGTTAGAGCCATTTTGGAGATGCTAGAAATATATTAAAGAATACAGGAATATATACAATAATTGCTCATTTTAAGTAAAAATTATTTATAATCTAATTGAATTGCAAGCGCGGGATTGCCTGGGATTCCGAAGCCTAACCACTTTTTCGTCTCTGATAAGATCATGTAATTATGTACAGCCACATGTCAATATCTAGTTGTATAAAAGAAATTGTGCCAAATCTCGTTTTCTCAAGAATAATATAGGATCTAGGATATGGGATATAGATAAGAAAGGAGAATAATCTATACAAATAAACTTAAAAAGCTAAACTCTATCTAAATATAAAATCTGACCCAAATCGTTAAAGCCGTTTCCGAGATACACGAAATGATATACTTTAAACTTTAAGCGAACAATTCTTGTATATATACAAGAATTGTCCGCTTACAAATTATATATATATACAGGAATTGCTCCCATAAAGTCATAAAGTTATAAAATAAATCAATGAGAACAAATACAGAATTTGTGCCGCCATCTGCTTTCTTTGTCAATTACTAAAATATCTTTTTTTGTGTGAAAATATCAAAATGCGACTACTAATGTGAAATAGCTCTTAGAAAAGAGCTATTTCCCCAAAAAGTTAAGAAAATAAAAAAATAAATAAAAAAATCTTTAATTTTAATATTATCATACATTCTGCAAATGTTACATAGTAATTCCAATCCATTCCAAATAATAATAGAAACGTAAACAAACTTAATTTTCCACAAAGCAAACGACTTTAAGACATCCAATAAATGGACATTTCTGACGAAATCAATAGATATGTTTCATTTTATTACGCTGATCGATTAAATATATACTTATAGAGAAGCTAAGGTAAAATTCGGTTAAGATTGAAAAATGAATACAATTTGCTAAAAATAATATAATTAATATAAAAAATAGATAATAAAAAAATCATTTACTTTATTATTATTATACACTCTGCAAATGATATATAGAATTTTTAAATGACTCAAAATATTGAAATATTAATTAAAACTTAAACAAATATAGTTATCCAGAAAGCAAACATTTTGATAGATATTTTTAATGGAATTTTTTTCTGAAATCAATAGATATTTATTTTATTACGCTAATCGATTAAATACTTCTACAGAAGTTAAAGAAAAATTTCATAAAAATCAAAAAATGAATAGTATTTGGTGAAAATAAAATATAAATAATATAAAAGAAGAAAATCAAAAAAAAAATTACTTTAATATTTTTGTACACTCTGCAAATGTTATATGGAGTTTTTAAATGGTTCCAAATATCAAAATATTAATTAGAATTTAAGCAAACAGAAGTTCCCACAAAGAAAAGGACTTTTAAAGAATTTTCTAATGAAATAGACAGATATTCTGCATTTTTTGTGCTAATTGATAAAATACTTATACTGAAGTTAAGGTAAAATATGTTCAAATTTGTTCAAAAAACTGAAAATTAGGAACAATCATGTGCATTAATATTATTAAACACTGCAAATGTTACATAAAAGTTTCAAATGAATACTATTGAAAAATGAACAAATAAAAAATATTAATTAAAACATAAGCAAATAGAGTTTTCCACTAAGCAAACGATTTTAAGACATCCGGTTAAAGGTTAAGGAAAAGGTTACCCCTTTCTAGGGCCGTGGGAAGTATGTTTCCCACCAAATTTATCAATCTTTGTATAAAATCATGTAGGTTGACATAAGTTCTGACATTTTTTTAGAAAGACAGAAACTTGGATGCTTCAGTGTTTTATGATGTGTCTTGATTTGTTACTTAATTATTAATTAACCAAATTAATTAATTAATCAAACTAAATTTATTTAATAAGCCAAATGAATCTCTTTTCTTATTCTAATTTCAAGCCTAAAAATATTTTAACATAATATGACTAGAAAAAAAATGGCCCTTTAAAGGGTTAAATGGAATTTTTTAATAAAATTGATGGGTATTCCTCAGGGTTTATATGCTCTAATCTTTTAAATATTTATATAGAAGTTAAAGTAAAATTTGATCAAAATTGGAAAAAGGAATACAATCTGATGAAAATAAAATAAAAATAATATGAATAAGAAAATTTAAAAACACACACATTTACTTTAATATTATTATACACTCTGCAAATGCTACATAGAATTTTTAAATGGTTCCAAAAATAAAATATCAATTAAGACTTGAACAAATAAAGTTTTTCATAACGGAAAAGATTTTAAATGGAATGTACTTATAAAAATCGATAGATATTCTATATTTTATTACGCTAATCGATTAAATGCTATCCTTTTAGCAAACAATGCCTTTCAAAATGATTTCATTTTTGAATTTTAAAGCAATCTTATCTTATCCTTTCAAATAACCAAATAACCGCTGACAGAAATTCCTTTGAACTAAACTAGAAAAGCAAACAAACTAGGCGACTTAATTATTGCTAAGCCTTACATAATTTACAAGAATGTTCCAATGATCGCTACGAAAGATGCTTTCGATTGTGGTGAAATACAACTACAGTTTTAGGCAGTATAATGCATAAATGAATAAGATTTAATCCAAATTCGTGGATTTAATTTAGAGTTCTAGGACGAATAATCAATTATTTTCGCCCTAGTATCCATTAATTATAAAGTTTATAAGTCAGCAAGACTTGAAATTAGTCCAATTCAAAGAGACAGAAATTGTACTAATCTTCATTTAACTATTGTTGAATTTTGTGGAAATCAAAGCTTGTCTCGCGATTTAATAACTTTTGATGAAACATTCCTTGTAATTAATATGAAACCAAAGTTTTCTTAAAGGGATGGAGCGCATTAATTATTCTATTATCTTTTCGGATTCTTTGTATAAAACGGAGCTTTGTCAAGTTTCATCTTTCAGATAGCATTGTCTGGTAGGTATTAGCAAACAGACACTAATAAGTTTTCATGGAGCTCTTGATTAGTAACTGATCATTTTAAAGCGAATTAAAACAGTGATTGGTAGGAGTGATTTATAACTGTGATTTATTGGTGATATTTATAATACCAACTATATCAGAGTTCATCTTTCAGCTTGTTGTTTAGTGGGTAATAAATAAACAATAATTTATCATTTTCTGGAAAATTTTTGATTTGCAACTGATCATTTTAAAATTAAAAACCATGATCGAAAAAAGAGATTGTTAACAGTAATTTATTCCAGTTATTCACAATATCAGCTTCTTTTAAGATTCGAAGCGAATAACCTGTAATATTCTATTGATTAAGCTTGGTTCTAAATATCATAAATCAAAGTAGGAATAATTTAAATTGTATTCAATGAAATAATATTGATAACCGATCACTTGGCTATAGTTAGCAACAATTATTTATTGGTTTTGAATTCTAATAGAGATTAGTCGCCTTAGCCGACCACCTATTTCACAATATTTGTTATATTACATTTCATTAAAATGGCTTCAACATAATTTAATGTCCATCATTCTATCAGACATTCAAGAATTAAAATCTTTCTGTTTTAATAGTCCTACATATACTTTGTTTATTTTGCTTATGAGCTTTTAAAATGGAGACCAATCCCATGACATCATAGTTTTATTAAAAATGTAAATGTCCATTCACTTCTCTTCTGAATTGCACAACACCCCAAATATTTAATATTTTCTCCACTTTATAAATTTGCCATCTAATGCATTAATCGTAAAAACCATAAATAAGAAAACTCGAAATTATTTCATTTAAAAATAATTTAATTAAAATAATCTTCATTATATTTCTTTGAAATTATATAAGGCTAAATCCGATATGCGACTTTAAAATTTTTACCGAAAACATAATATAAAACCAATGGGAAAACTATATGACAGTTAATTGAATCTCAAAAGGCAATCATTCAAAACTGTCGTACAAAACTGAGAAGATAAATCTGATCTGTAACTTTAAATATTTTGCTTAAAATTGAATATAAAACCAATGCGAAAGGCTATATGACAGTTATTTCAAAAGCAATGCTACAAAACTGGTAGTCTAAATACCGTCTGTAACTTTAAATCTTTTGCTTAAAACTTAATATTAAACCAATGAAAAAGACAATATGATAATTAATTGACCTTAAAATATAGCCGCACAAAAGTGTAAAGATAATCCTATCTGTAACTTTAAATATTTAGCTTAAAACCTAATGTAAAACCAATGGGAAAGGCTATATTATAGTTAATTGATTTTCAAAAGCAGACTTAATATTGAACCAATGGAAAAAATTATATGATAATTTACTGATCTTAAAAAGTAGTCTGAAAATGTGTGAAGCTAAATACGGCATGTAATTTAAATATTTGGCTTAAAACGTAATATAAAACCAATGGGAAAGGCTATATTGCAGTTAACTGACCTTCAAAAGCAGACTTAATTTTGAACCAATGGTAAAGACTATATGATAATTAATTGACCTTAAAAAGTAGTCGTACAAAAGTGTGAAGCTCTTTATGGCCTGTAACTTTAAATATTTATAAACGTAATATAAAACCAATGGGAAAGGCTATATGATAGTTAATCGACCTTCAAAAGCAGACTTAATATTGAACCAATAGAAAAGACTATATGATAATTAAATGATCTTAAAATATAGTCGTACAAAAGTGTGAAGCTAAATACGGTGTGTAACTTTAAATATTTTGCTTAAAACTTCATATGAAAGTAATAGGAAAGGGTATATGATAGTTAATTGACCTTCAAAAGTAGTCGTACAAAACAGTTAAGTCGATACTTCTCTTTCAGTTTGATATTTGTATGGTATTAGTAAGCAGTCAAGCAATCCGCTTTCAGGAAATGCCTGATTGACATCTGATAAGAAAAGGAATTAATGGGATAAAGTGAGGAAAAAGTGTTGTTATGTTTTCTTACTGATGGCGTAATCCTTTTGTTTTTCTGTGTCAAACTTCGTCAACGTACTAACGCCATTTTTTTTCCTTCGTTACCATGGAGTTTTATTTGCAGTTAATCTACTCGCTATCTCCATAATATTCTGACTATTCTGAAGAATTACGAATTCTCTGAGAAAATTGTCTCAGTTTATTGTATATTTTGATATCAGTTTACTTCTTTTTAAATTTCATAACGACGTATTGAAAGAAAAAATGATATTGTTAAAATGTTTACTCTTTATCTCCAAATCATGAAAACAATTCTTCTCATGTGTATAATTAGTAAATACACTTTCTAAACATTAGACTCCAGGAATGTTTTCAGATCTTTCTGTTATAATAGTTAAGTATTATTTCTTAAAAAATATTGGAAAAAGTTCTTGAAGTAAATTGACTAATACTGTCACTATCTTGAAATTACTAAATTAATATCTTGAAAAACCCTTAATTGGGGAGTATGCAAGAAAGTTTTATGAAGATCACTTCCGGTGATTTTTAACGGAAGCAAAAGATTTTAGTACAAAATGCTCTGAGAAATTGTGTACATTATTATGATAATAAGCTAGCAATAGTAATATAATAGAATGGTCATAGATACATCTAATTTAAGACAGCAGTTTATTTTTTCAACAAAATCAAACCGATTCTAAACACAACAATCCAAAGAATAGTTTCAAATCAAGTATGCAATGTACAGCCACTCGCGAAGTTGTACAGTGGTCTGAAATGAATTTAATGATAGTTACTTTTTTCAGAGGAGTCAGGTATATTAATCAATTACTGCGTTGAAGACTAATATCCAGTATGATACCTGACATCATATTATCCAGTATGATACCTGACATCATATTATCCAGTATGATACCTGACATCATATTATCCAGTATGATACCTGACATCATGACCAGTAATTTAGTTAAATGCTCTTTAAGAAATATTTAGCTTACACTGTTTAAAAAAAAATCATGACATTCACAGTAAGAAATATCCTTTATGACATTTGTCATTCAACTGACAGTAGAGTATTCAGTTTCCAAAGAGTGCATGATCCTCATAGAAAAAATGTTCTTTATGACTCATGTTATTCAACTGACAGTAGCGTTTTCAGTTCCCAAAGAATGCATGATCCTCATAGAAAAAAATGTTCTCTATGACTCTTGTTATTTTCAGTTTCCAAAGAATGCATGATCCTCATATAAAAAATATCCTTTATGGCACTTGTTATTCAACTGACAGTAGAGTATTCAGTTTCCAAAGAGTGCATGATTCTCTCAGAAAAAATAGCCTTTATGACACTTGTTATTGTACTGAAAACAGCCTAGTAATGTTTTATGAATATATAGCATCATATTTTTAACTTTGTCGTATATGTAGTATAGAGGGAATAAAATAATCAAAAAATACGTACTCGAAATTTTCATAATTCTCCACGTTTTAGCTCGATAAACAGATTTTTAGAAAATGTCCGGCTGTTTGTTTGTAACAGAGATAACTCAAAAACGCTTGGCGATAGAGGTTGAAACTTGGTAATGACAATTACACAAATTTGCAAATTTCCATAAAATTTTGTGTAAAATCTGTTCGGACGAAGTCCGTTTATCCAGATGTTCGAATATAAATTTAGAAGATAACTACAAAACGAAGAAAGTAAGACAGATAAAATTTGGTACAGAGATTTAACATCTGTAATGCAGACACCTGCCTAATGCAGACACCTGCCTAATGCAGACACCTGCCTAATGTTGACACAAAACCTACAAAGAGTGACTTTCTGTAGGTCTTTACTTTGGAAAACATGCGAATACGATAATTCATAAAAGCAATGTCTTAAATATATCAAAATAGATATGTGATTTTGTGATTGCAAGTGAAGTTCTGTGTAACATTTTTATTTCAATCGATTGAGAAAAAAGTGTCTAAATCCCAAATTCGATTAAACTTATGCCAAGGATTAATCGCCAAATTACTCGCCAAACATAACACGATAGAATCAGTAAAAATACAAAATTCATGCTAAAAGTTCATATTTCGTAACTATAGTACACTAGTTTCATGCAGAATTATTTTGCATAATTTGTTGAGTGGTACTTTTCTAACGTTGCACTAAGAATGTATATTTCATTGCAAAGTAGATAGAACTTTCTTTCAAACTTTAAATACAAATAAGTATTTAAAACTAGGAAAGAAACTGTATAATATTAGTCAAAATTTTAGAGACAAAAGTATTAAAATATGCTGGCATGGTACATAAATTGAATAATAATATGGAATGCTCATATTAAGTAATTATTTCCCAAATTAAACCAAAAGCATGTCGAAAATTAATTATGTACTTATTTTTATTCATATATTTTTCACAGATGGATCATTATATTGAATATTCTATTTTGAAATTGAAATGTTAAAGGTAGCTAATAATCTTATTGCTTTCAATATAATCATCAGCTGTCCTTATAATTTCCATTTAAATTGTTAATTCATTTAATTGCTATCCATTTATAATTGCTTGTTAATTCATTAACACATATTATCCAACTTCTGTATAAATAATAAATTGGATCATGTATTTAATAATACATAAAGAAAGCTATCCATTTCGTCTTTTTCATTACCTCCCACTCCAATCAGATACCGATGGCATTTTTTATCACACTCCCATAATATCTCTTTCCTAATTCAACATCTGCCAGGAAATCACGTGATTATATGTATCGCCAACTTAATCAGTGGTTTGTAAAACCCACACGTTGTCCATTCCACCCTGGTGTTATCAGTGGCGTCGAGACCAGTGCACACCTAACCCCTAACGAAAGCACAGAAGCGTTAAGCAAAGTTCACTCATTAATATTAAACATCGTTCATGCATAGCAATGAAAAGAGGACGATATTAATTAAGTTCTTTGCTGGCGGCTGTACTGGCCAGATATCACGTTGGTGAGCTTGGAAGACATAAAAAATAGCCTCGACAGAGGAGTATTTTGTGACAGAATAATTCATTTTGCTTCTGTACTGTGTCCAGTCACTTGGAATATTTGCTGACGGCTGAAACTTAGTTTGTCATTATTGTGCGATGTGCGGACCTTATTTTTTTGGTAACAGTTCAGAATGGCTTATTAAACGAGTAGAAAGCAAATGATTGGAAACAAATGAATCATATATTCTGAGGTAATCAGTTTGTCAAACAGATTAAAAAGGAACTTATCTCCTAGAATGATCACTGGAAAGATACTGAATTCGTTATTTTGAGATGCAAATATGAATAAGAATCTGCTCATTAATACAGTTATAAAAATATCTTGTTCCTTTTGAGCTTCATTATAAATGTTTTCTTATATTTGGAATTAAAGAAAGCAAGGAATTATAAAAAATACAATTTAGTTTGAGTTTCAAAATTTAAAAAAAAAAACTAATTCTTTTGTGAAGCATAATAGTTTTTTTTTCTTTCTTTTATATGGTCATATTTTCCGAAGTAATCAATTTGTGAAATGTATAAAAAGGAACTTTTATCCTAGAGTGATCATTGGAAAGATACTGAATGCGTTACTTTGAGATGCAAAAATGCTTATGTATCTTTGTTAATATAGTTATATAAATGCATTATAAACTAACTACGTTATAAATATTTTTTTTTTGTATTTAAGATATAGAGGGAAAGGAATTATAAATATCAACACTTTAGATTGAAGTTCAAATTTTTTTTGAAAAATTATTTAATTTGCGAAACATAAAATCTTTATTTTTTTCATTGATCTGCTCTTATTTTCCGAGGTAATCAGTTTGCCAAACATGTAAAAAGGATCTTATCTCCTAGAATGATCACTGCAAAGATACTGTTCTCGTTTCTTTTTCGTTGATTATGTATCTGTTAATATAGTTATAAAAATGCCATATTCCATATTTGAGATATTTAAGTCATTGCGTTTTTCAATTTTCGTATCTACACATTTCTGAAAGTACAGACCAAAAGACGGTCAATCCCCTGTTGGATTTGGCTCAACATTTGAAAGGTGTCTGCACTATGTATGTTACCGGGATTTATCGATGCAGCTTTCTACATTTTGTAGTTATCGTGTTAATGCACATTTTGACAGCCGGATAGACTGACTTATTTCCTCTGAACGAATATGATAAAAATCTACAAATTTGAAGATTGTGAACCAAATCTCATCCCTCTAGCTCCCTCAAAATAGTTTTGAGCTATAGACAAATTGGAATTGTGCACAGATGAGTGTTTCGAACTCAGAGAGATCTGAAATATGAAGATTCATCGAAATCTTGAGTTCGATTTTTTTTACGGTTACAATACTTTTTATGTACTTTGTACACGAGAAAATAGAAAATTTTCATTTTCAGATTTACTTGAACAATATTACAAAGGACTTAATATTAAAAATTAATTAATTTTCAATCCAAACTGTCCTTCCCAAGAACAATCAGCGTCAATTAAAGACTGAACCCTCCCCAATTGGTATTCTTTTCCCAGCTAAACCTGTCCACCAGACTTAAGCCCCTTCCTATTCTCGATTCATCCCCGTAATCAGGGGTTCTGTGTCCGAAGTCTGTTTACCAAGATCAGCGATGCTTCATCCACCACCCCGGAGCTCAATCTCATCAGCAATTCCGAAGAACAGGACTAGATTAACCTTAATCCAGCTTAGATTGAGCTTCCCATTCGAGTCACGTGCGTTGGCGGAAAGCCGAATTGTTCACGAGATAGTCGTTAAGTGTCTCTGGATACCATTGGGGAATGGCAGTGAGGGCCCATTCATTGCTGGAAGGAAGGGTGCGAGGGATGATGGAATATTACTGGATTGAAATTTCTAGGTGTTCAGAGGATGTTGTTCTATCGAAATTATGATTCACGCGCATGAGATAAAAGAAGGTATCAACATATTTTTATAAAAGACCGCCATCAATGATTAAGCAGTCGTCCATCAGATCAATACCAATAAATTAATTGTATCAATTAAATTTTAAATTCACAATTTATTTCTTTTCCGGTGTAGGAAATTTATTTATTGCCATAAAATATTAAGAAAAAAATATATAATACTAAAAAGAACTGAACAAGAAAAGGTTTTTTCCCCCGCAAAAAAAAAA
>JAPMOR010046510.1:199259-223696 GCA_026543865.1 Argiope aurantia | reverse complement strand
AAAAAAAAAAAAAACATAACTGGTCTGTTCAACTTCTGAATCTGAGAAACTAAATTAATCATTTTCATTATCACCTAGAATCGGTTTTTCTAAACCAATAAAAATAATGCTCTATTAATGGAAAACTAATATTCAAAATCTTTAAATGCTACAAATTTATTTATTTCTTATTATCCACAATATGAGATGCATCTATAAAATTTTAATCCTTCAAAAATTGATGCTCTGTCGACTTTCTAATCATAATTCCAATTATATTATTTCATTGAATTTAAAAAAAAATAATTCAACCATTTGCATTGTTATATTTTTATTATTCTAAATATTTTACATCGAAACATAATAAGAATAGCATAAGGCATAAATTCGGAAATACTGTAACATCTCACTTCCCCAGAGTTGGAAATGAAATATATCTCCATTTATGGGAAACACCAAACTAGTAAAATGTGATACATATTCCAACATATTTCACAATTTTCAAAACCCGAGTATTTTTTCCGGCACAATATCTCACCCGCACATAAACGCAGCCACCATTTCAAAGATCTATTCTCCGTTACAAAACACTCAATAAATCAATTCCACTTCTATTGAATTTGAAGTAGCAGAACTATTTCTTTGATGAGACTCTCTCACCATAGAATGACACTCCAGCAAATTTTCCTGGCGTCGATGCTGATTCATCTAGGGGGAGAGTGAACAAAATTTTCGCTATCTCATTTGACTCTAAATTCGAGAATCGTGTCTTGATTTTTGAGCAGTAAATTCCAAATAGAAGATACTGCGTATTGAATATTTTTCACCATTGTAACTTCCACCGTAGATATGATGGGACTCATATCTCGCAGAAAACGTGACATGGCGAGAAAGGGTGAGAGTTTCTGGAGAACTGGAAGTCTGCTGGAACCATTTACCTTACGTATGTTCTTTGATGCACGCTGTTAGCCTAATGCGTTTCTATTTCAAACCGGAAATTTAAGATTGATAAAGGCTCGAAAAGGGATTCTGATGTTCGTTCCTTTTTTTCGATTGGTCAAATGATAGTATTTAGCATAAATTACTACATTGGTGTAATTCATTGATGCGTTATTCTGAAATATATTTTAAGATGAGCCAATTTAAGATTAATAAAATCTTGCTCTGAAAAGGGGATTTTTGATGTTCGTTCGTTTATTCGATTGCTCAAATGATAGTATTTAACATAAATTATTACATTGGTATAATTAATTCATTGATCCGTTATTCTAAAATATATTTTACAAATGAGCCAATTTGAGATTAATAAAATCTTGCTATGAAAAGAGATTTCGTTGTTCGGTCGTTTGATTGCTCATATGATAGTATTTACTATAAATTACTATATTAGTATAATTCATTGATGAGTTATTCTGAAATATGTTTTATGAATGAGACAACTAATTAAGATTGTCGTGCAAAATTGTCATATGATAACTAATCTTGTGAAATAAATAATATACCTTAAATACAAACATTTGCAATAGAATTTAGGAAATGTAATATAAAAGGAATGCTTTTGCAAAGTAAAATAAAAAGTAAAAATAATGCATGACTCCTAAAGTTTTCGGTCGTTTGATTGCTCAATTGATAGTATTTTGCATAATTTGCTATATTGGTATATTTCATTGATGCGTTATTCTGAAATATATTTTACAAATGAGACAACTGATTGAGATAGTTGCGCAAAATTGTGATATGATAACTAATCCTATGAAATAATTAGTTCAACATAAATATAAACATTCGCAATAGAATCTAGGAATTGTAATATCATGAAAAGGATATTTTTGCAAAGTAAAATAAAAAGTGAAAATAATGCATCATTCCTATAATTTTCGTTGTTGGATTGCTCAATTGAAAGTATTTTGCATTAATTACTATATTGGAATAATTCATAGATGGATTATTCTGAAATATGTTTTACACATGATACAACTAATTGAGATTGTCACATAAAAGTGTCAAATGATAATTAATATTGGGAAATGATTACCACACCATAAATATAAATATTTGTGACAGATTTTACGAAATATGTAATCATAAAATTGATGTTTTTGTAAAATAAATTAAAAAGTGAAAATTATGCTTGACTTCTTAAATTCTCGTTTGTTCGATTGCATGCAAATGGTGGTATTTAACATAAATTGCTATATTGCTATATTTAACATAATTGTATAATTAATTGATGCATTATTCTGAAATATGTTTTACACATGAGACAACTAATTGAAATTGTTACGCAATCAAGTGATAGCTAATGTTGAGAAATAATTAAAATAAATATAAATAGATTTTATGAAATATATAATCTTAAAATGACTTTCTTTTGTAAAGTAAAATAAGAATAGTGGCAATTATGCATGATTCCTAAAATTTAGCGGTGGAATCGTATAACTAAAAATCTAAAATAAAAAGCGGAAAAGATTTGAGTCCCCTTTCCTAATCGCAATTTATAAGGCATCTGTTTAAAACTTTGATTACGAATTTCATTATTAAATACCTATTACTATATGAATTAGAATAATTCGAAATTTGAATATAATATAATGATTGCTCATTGTTTGGAGAAATTTATTACAGTTCCTCTATTAGGAAAGTAGGATTTATAATGTCAATCTCGAAAAAAATACATGATAAGGTAAAAATTCCGAATATGCAACTCCTTACTTTAAAAAATAAAATTAAAAAAATTTTTTTAAGTCTTTTTTAAGTTTTTGTATTTCAATATTTGATCTGCATGATATTATTTACTACGATTTTTTTTTCTTGCACATGTAAATTAGCTTATCTCGTACATGTAATAATTATTAGTGTAGTAATCGTCACAAACTCAAGATTTTGACGAATCCCAGTGTTTTAGACCTCTGCGTTCTTCAAACACATCTAGGGATGCGATTGTAGTCCCCGGCGCAGATCAGAGCCTGCGCATGCATCCGCACGTCTCAAGGGTCAAACACGCGGAACTGGTCAAGTTCAAGTGGAAGCAGCTCAACCATCCGACCTACAGCCTGGAAATGTCGCCCTGCGATTTTCATGTGTTTGGTAACCTGAAAAAACATCTAAAAGGGAAGCGCTTCCACTCGGACGGCGAACACAAGGACGCTGTCAAGGACTGGGTCTCGTTACGGCCACAGGATTTCTGGGAACAAAGAATCATTCGGCTCGTTAATCAATGGGATCGTTGTGCTGAGACCTATGGTGTTTACTTTGAATAAAGTCTTCATTTATACTCATAGTGTCGGTTCGTACCTTTTCACTTGAACACCCGTTGTGAGAATAGTAATACAAATCTACCTTTCAGTTGCTGAATATAATTATAGTAATACGAATATACATTTTAGTTTCTGAATTCAATTTTACTTTGCACCCCTTACAATTACCCTGTTCGATTGCTTTAGGGCAGACAAACTTTTCTTATTTATGACTTTCATCCAAAATTTGATGAAAATCTGCACATTTGGCGTAAAGACCACATAAAAAAATTCGTTCTCATCTTATATTTCGTATATGAGACGGTAAAAATTATCACTGAATTAGTAATGTCCATCTGACACATAAATCAACGTATATGTCCATCTGACACATCAATGAATGTGTATGTTCAGCTGACACATCAATCAATATGTATGCCCATCTGACACATCAATGAATGTGTATGTTCAGCTGACACATCAATCAATATGTATGCCCATCTGACACATCAATCAATGGGGTTTTGACCATCAAAATCCCTGCAACCAATGCTCACTTCTCTATCAACATAGTCCCCTTAAGCTATTCAAAAATGATTGAAATCGCTTTTAACACCAAAACTTCCAAACGAATACTAATTTTTTTTTTTTTTTTTTTTACGATTACAATATTTTTTCTTTACATACTTCGTATAAGAGACAGTAAAAACTGCTACTGCGCCACTAATATCCATAAAATCAAATCTAACAAAACAATCAAAGTGACATGTAGCATCAAAATCCAAAATGCTCATCAACTGCAACCAAAGGTCATTCCTCCATCAACATAGACCTACTAAGTTATTTAAAAACGAATGTGATCTCTCTCCAGTGAATCTTACCTTCCTATATGCCCACATTTCCAGGCGAATAGTTATTTTTTTGACGATTACAATTATTTCCTTTTCACATACTTGGTATATGAGATGGTAGATATTATTATTGTGCCAGTATTGTCCATCAAATCAAATCTGACAAATCAATCAATGTACATTCCAGCGTAGAAATCCAAAACGCTAGTGGGTTCCAATCAAAATTCACTGTTCCATCAAATCCTATTAAGTTATTCAAAAACGAATGAGATTTCTCTGAAGCGAGCTTTATACCTCTTAGTAAAAAGACTTCCAAGCAAATACTAATCTATCTTTCTTTCTCTCTCTTTTTGATGATTGCAAAATTTTCTATTTACACACTTCGTATTGTTTCTGCTCCAGTAAATCTATCAAATTAAATCTAACTAAACAATCAATGAGACATGTAGTATCAAAATCCAAAATGCTCGTCAGCTGCAACGAAAGGTCATTCCTCTATCAATATAGACTTACTAAGTTATTTAAAAACGAATGTGTCCAGTTAATCTTATCTCCCTTAATGCCCACATTTCTAATTTTTTTGATGATTACGATTATTTTCTCTTCACAAACTAAGTATATGAGATGGTAGATATTATTATTGAGCCACTAATGTTCATTAATTCAAATCTGACAAATCAATCAATGTGCATTCCAGTGTAGAAATCCGAAATGCTAGTGGGTTCCAACCAAAATTAATTCTTCTATCAAATCCCATTAAGTTATTCAAAAACTTATGAGATTTCTCAGGCGCGACCTCACGTACCTGTTAGTAAAAAGTCTTTCAAGCAAATACTATTAACTCTCTCTCTCTCTTTTTCATGATGGCAAATTTTTCTATTTACATGCTGCGCCAATAATCAAATCAAATCCAGTAAATCAATCAATGTGGCATGTAGCATCAAAATCCAAAATGCTAAAGGGCTGCAACCAAAGGTCACTCCTCTATCAACAGAGCCTCACTAAGTTATTCAAAAACGAATGAGATCTCTCTCAAGCGAACCTTATCTCTCCTAATACCCACATTTCCAGGCAAATGCTAGGCTAGGGAATCGCAATCGTTAACAAAATATGCAATTAGTTTCACTAACGCTTCGGTCGGTCCGGTGTCCCCTGGGGTTGTTATTAACGGACGCATTTATTAATCTGAAACGCCTCGGATATAAAGTTTCAGAATTTTGGGGAAAAGCCAATAGATACTATCAATGCGATGTTGAGGGGTTATAGCGTCAATAATACGTCATTATGCGTCCAGAGGAGGAAAGGACATTATTTATAGAGAGGCTAAAGTTAATCTTCATTTAGCAGTCGGTTTTGACTCGCGGAGGTCGTTTGTTCCTGGGTTAATGTCAGTCTCAAACGATGATTGGGCAGTTCTGGAACATTTCAGAATGGCCTGTAGAACAGGGGTATGAATGAATTAAATGATGGTATAAGTTGTTTTGGGGGCATTTAATAATTGAAGGGATTATGTTATATTAATAATTTGTTCTTGAAGGAAGCGATGCTTGTAATTCTGATTTTATCAGTCTGAGAATGAGGAAATTATTCAGAATAATATTTTTCTCGTATATTAATTATATAGAGATGGCGTACTATGTTTGTCACGATGTTTGATATTACAGTTTTCTTTAAATTTGATTCTTAGAATTGCTTTAGCACAAAAATAATCAGTAGAAACGGTCTTCCTAAAACTTTCTCACATACAGTCCAATAAATGTATCTGTCTTATTTATCCCATGCCTTTGGTGAATAATAGAGTCGAAAGATTCTGAGGTGTATGTACACACTTGAAACTGCGAAAATCGTTCAAATTATCAATTCTTTTTTATTGCTTTATATTGTTCTTTGATTCTTTAGCTTTCAATCGATACCAAGATGTTATCAACATTCGAAATATTTCCCAAGTTATAATTATTTTTCTTGAGGTGCTTTCATTAAAAACTCTAGTTACGGCTTTTTTAAAACTCATTTTATGAAGAATGACATTTTTCCATTCCGTTGCTTCATTCAAACAATCATAACTCAACAAGAAATTAGCCAAATGCAATTATTTATACATCTAAAGAATCTGTATGAAATAGCGGGTGGCTCAATTCAAGTTATATTTATAGAAATAAATTTTTAATAGTTATTTAAAAGTTGAAATTACAGAAAAAATCTCGTTTTTCTATTCATCGTTGATAAAAAAAATTGTTAAAAAAAACTATATATTTTTATAACTTGATTGAGGCAGACAACATGAAGACTAATATTAGGCATAATTTCCAACTAAAATTGTGTATCTGTACAAATTAGAATTTAAGATATCATGTTTCAAAAAATATGCTAATTACCTCATTAAATATTAATCAATTGATTAATAATTAGTGTAATATGGTTTATTCTCACTGAAATGAGTTTAAACATATATTAATGACCTACTGTGAAAAAACTGGATTTTTCAAGTTAAAATTTAAAAAAAAATCTTCTAGTGTGTACGTACACCTATTGGGATGGAATTATAACACAGCTGAATATGTAGTTGGCATAAATATATATTACAATACAAATTTACAAAGACTTTTTTAGAATTAAAAGGATATAGTTAGGATCATAAAATAATATAATATACAATAAATTCTTTAAATGACTCATAATTATTAAGAGCAGCTGCAAAAATCCTTTTTTGCACTTTCTGCACGTTAATAAGTTTTCACTTGTCTATCACTAAATAACTTTGCCAAATATCTGGTATAATAGCGTTTGGTTTTAATTACATATAGTAATGTCACGTTATGCATGACATATATTAATACATTTCTATATACGTATAACTTAATATCCGTGGTCACCTCAAAAAGGTATTTTCAAGCATCAAATTGTGATAGACATAAGATCCGTATTACTTTATCCTTTTTAACCCTGTTATGCTTATTGTGACCCTGAAACTTCTTAATATAACGATGTCTCATTAACTCTTTCATTACTGTACCAGCCCAACCGTCTGTGCATATTTTATACTGGAAAGCCGGTTTCTGTCCAAACCAAAGGTGCAGAATGTTAAAAAAATCCTTAGTGATAATTTATTTTGAATCCTGCACCCCTCGTTTGAATCAGAAACAGGCCAACCAGGATAAAATTTGTACGGCCGATTGGGCCGGATCAGAAGTGAAAGAATTGAATCATAATGTTATTAAGAACTTTTTTGCATTCATAAAATTAAGGTGACATTAAAAACTATATTTAAGGGTATATATTGCATGTATCCTTATTGTTTTATAGTTAAACGTATAATTGCAGGTCGATTTACGTTTATCACGTGATTGTGATGTCACAAAATCATTCTTTTTTTTATCTGTCTTTAAAAAAAACAGAAAAAAGGATGTCGGAGAATAAATGATTCACCTAAATGCTTTAAATTTAAAAGAATTTAAATCTGAAAACCATTTTACATATAAGGTGACTTATAAAAATTTCAGATTTTAATGATATATGAAGGAAGATAGTTTTGAATTCGTAAAAGTTGAATTTCCACTTTAAATACGTGCAAGAAATTAAATATAACATAATAAATAAAATATATTATAAAAAAACTTTAAAATAATCTTTTCTTAGTTTAAATATACGCGTGCAAAAAATTTATGCTATTCAAAACCAAGCCACAAAGGTATTAATTAGAGAGCTGGATGAAAAAAACAGGTAACAATCAGAACTTATTTTTCAGAGATTTGTTGTAATTATTCAAAGAAAAAAATCTTTAAAAAAAACTCTCAGAATAATTTGAAGTGAAGCAATATCGAAGTAAGCAGAAAATTCCAGTACTAAGTATGGAAAATAATGTATTACTACTTTTTAAATCAAAAATAATAAAGAAGAAGAAAATATGGAATTATTTATTCCAAAAAAATGAAATCGAAGTGTGCTAGTTAATGAAAATAATTTATAACAAAAAATATTTTAAATAATTATTTTAGGAATGAATTTTTAGAGTTTAAATCATTACTTAAATCTATAATTAAGAGATTATTTTTAAAAATTGGATTTAAATTTTCAGTTATCAGCTTTAGGATTAAAATTTCGAAATAACCTAATATAAATGTTCACAGAAAGTTCTAAAAAAGAAAAGGGGTTTTGAAAGACTTTATTTATAAGCCAATTGTCATACTAGATAATGCTTTAAATGGCATGCTAGATAATGCTTTAAATGGCATGCTAGATAATGCTGTTGAGTCCCCCTTGGAAGGTTATTTGGCGATTATTCCCTTATATGCTGTTAATAGTGTCCGAAAATCAAATGTGTGTTTTAGTCCCTGCCAATTGGAATTAAAATTTGACACGAAACTACAATTGCTGTCACAAAATTCCATACCAAATTTGCTATATTTAAGTCATCGCGACTATTCAAGTTTACATGCCAATCAAGATCTGAAAGAACCTGAAAGTACAGACCGATAGATGGTAAATCCCTTGTAGGATTTGGCTAAAAGTTTGAAAGGTGTCTAAAGTATAGATGTTAATTCTATGTAGCGAATCCTATCTATGGATGCAAGAAAATCCATCTTAATAAGATGGATTGTCTTGGAGAATGCTAATACCAAAGGGACAGTCGAACAGATACCGATTAAATTATCAGATTTCTACCTCAAGTGCTACCTAGGTGGTCCAATATTACTTAGACCGAAAGAAAAATCTATTTTTCAATCATCGATACAAAGAGATGGACTTTGGATAGACCAAGGAGAGATAGAAATATCACCCTACCATAATTTATTAATGAAAACTAATAGAATCAACGTCATGTTTCTAAAAAATGAAACATATCACATTTGCCAGCAGATCGTGGATTTCAATTATAATGAAATTGTGGGAAATATTAATATAATTTCTTAGCTCTCAAAATCCATTTAATAACATGGATTGTCTTGGAGAATGCTTACATTAAAGCGGCAGTCGAATAGAGACTGACTGAATGATCAGATTTCTAGGTGCTACCTACGTGAGCTCCAACCAAAAGAATATTCTTTTATTATATTTTAATCATTGATGCATCGATTTGACTACAATAATGATAAAGCTAAACATAACCATTTAATAATTTATAATTGAAAAGGAATTGAATGAATGCCGTGTTTCTAAAATATGAAACATATCAAATTTGCGATAGGACTATGATTTTCCATTATGCTAAAGTGGGCAATATTAATTTATTTTCCTTCAGCTGTCAAGACACATTTAATAAGATGGGTTTACTTGTAGTGGGCTAACACTAAAGCGACAGTCGAATAGAGACAGACTAAATATTCAGTTTTCTACTTCAGGTGCTACCTAGATGACCCAATACTACTTCGGCCAAAATAAGAATCTACTTTTGAATCATTGGTACATAGATTTGACCAGACCAAGGGGAAATCGAAACATAATCATACCATAATTTATAAATGAAAACTAATAGAACCAATGCCTTGTTTCTAAAATATGAAATATATCACATTTGCTGTAAGATTATGATTTTTCCATACTAAGAATGTTGGCAATGTAATATAGTTCTCTTCAGTCCTCAAGAGTCATTTAATAAGAAGGATTATCTTGGATAGTACTAACACTAAAGCCACAGTCGAATAGAGACTAACTAGTCGCCACACCACCACAGTCGAATAGAGATCGGATTTCTACTTCAGGTGCTCTCTGTATCAGCCTAAATACTTCGACAAAAAGAAGATATTCTTTTCTTATTCGACTTTAATCACTATTGAATATATTTGGCTAGATCAAGTAGACATAGAAAAATGATCATGTCATAATTTATAATTCAAAACTGTTATAATAAAAGTCAGGTTTTCAAAATATGAAATATATCACATGCATTAGAAGATTGTGATTTCTCACTAAACCGAAAACATTTGCTATACAGCTTTCCTTATTTTACAAGGCTGTCTCGAGATCAAAAGATATCATCTTAATTTCATAAAACCTTCTTTAAAAATCCGTCCTACACATCCGCGCATTCCACCTAAGCTTTTAAACCTCCACTCGCTTAAATGGCGATCGTCTGAAAGTAATAAATTTATTATCACGAGCCACTTTCTTCTTGGTTTCTTCAAGAAAATTTACTCTTAAATTTGAGATTAGGATGACCTTCTTTGACCTTTGATTTCCAGAAGAAGAAGAGGTCTCCTCAACCTTATTCCATTAAGAATTTGAGAGAGAAGGAGAGAGAGAGTCGAAGATTGTTTTCGGTTCACTGAAAATAGAATCTGCATAAATCGCGAACAGAACACTCGTCATCCAAAGGTCCCTTGCTTGTTTTACGAAGCACTTCGCTTTCGAGTAATTAAAAGTTCCACCAACTTCTTTCTTTGAAGCAGCCTTTTACACGAAGTTTTGCTTGGAAAGCGAAGTTTTGATAGCGGGAATTGGTGGGTAAAATGTTGTTCGTCAGCGTGCATTGGAGGTTCTAGCGTGACATCAAAGTTTCCGTGATATGCATTTAGATAGCTTTAATAAATAATTTTTATTTATTTCAGAATGAAACTTTTAGTAAGTGTTTAGGTTCTAATAGTTTACGATGGAGATTTTTATTTAAACTATTAACTCGAGCACTTAATTAATGTGATCGAATGCAGGTTGCCAATATTTATTTGTTTTATTACAAACTAATGTAAACGAATAATTAAGAATAATAGCATTTCTGCAATGCTGCATATAACTAATATGTCTCATAAAGCTTTATTTCACAAAACTATTATTTCTTAGAATCCGACAGATGGCGCCATGTGTGACTTGATGTCGATTTAATGAGAACATTTCTTCTAATAGTCAATTCGTATGATTTTAGAAATTCAGTTCCTTAGAATTTTTTCACGAAGTGTTATTCGAAGATTGCATCTATCAAATGTCTTGCAGTAATTTTTCAGAATTTAAAGCAAACTATGAAAATTGATGCACAAGTTATAACTCGTAAAGTGCTTTCATGGCGTGAAAATAAATAACGCTTGAACAAATTATGCACATTCAAAGAATCTCGCAATGGCAAACTATGATAATTGACTATGGATATTCAGAGGAGCTCCTAAAGTTGATAAATTTTGAGGTTTACTAACTTTACAAGTTCTAGCGTAAGAAATTAAAGAAATTTTATTTATATGATAATAATTTTTTGTTTCAGAAAATAATTTTTCAATTTGTTCAATTTTTCTTGTAGAACTTGTATTTCCATGACTCATTTTTTTTTGTAAGATCAATATTTATACGATATGTAAAAATGTATATGATTTTTATATTCTAAAACGATTTTTTTAATTGAAATGATAATGACATAAAAGTTTTTGTTTTATGCATTTAGATAGTTTTAATAAAGGAATTTCATTTTTGCAGAAAGAAATTTTTAGTTAGTGTTTCGATTCTAATAGTTTACAATGAAGATCTGTTTTTAAAACTTAATTCATATGCCAAAATGATTGATATAATTGTTTTCCAGAATTAAAAAGTCGGTTATCAAAAATTATTTGCCTTATTACAAATGCATGTAAACTAATAATAAGAAATAATAGCATTTCTTCAATGCTACATATTTCTAATATTGCTCATAACGTTTTATTTCGCAACATTATTATTTTTCGGAATCCAATAAATGGTGCTGCTATGTGTTGCTTAATGTTGATTTAAGTAGAAAATTTTGTCTAGTAGTCAATTCATACGATTTTTAAAAATTAAGTTCTTAAGAATTTTTTCATGAAAAGTTATTTGAATATTGTATCTATCAAATTCCTTGTAGCAGTTTTCCCGAATTTAAAGCAGACTTTCGGAACTGATATTTAATCTCCAACTCAAGCGCTTCCAAATGCATGAATAACGATTTGGTAAACGGTACACATTCAAAGGATTTCACAATTGCAAACTATGATAAACTATGAATCGCAAAAGAGTTCTAAAATTAATAAAATTGAAAATTTATTATCTTTAAGAATTCTAGTGTTAGAAATTAAAGACATTTTATTTATAATTTTTGTTTTAGGAAATAATTTTTCAATTTCTTTAATACTTCCTGGAGAACTTGTATTTTCATGACTGATATTTTTATTGTCAGATCAACTTTTATATTATATTTAAGAATATATAAAATTGTTTCATGTCCTGAAACGATTTTTAATTGAAATGATAATATTTCAGTTGAACCAGACAATTTTTAAATCATCTGCATTGTTTAAATAAACTTTAGAATTTTTTAAACCGATGAAAAATATTTGTTAAATATATCTTAAAAAATAAAGCTGTAATCAAAAAATAGAAATGTAGAAGTTGAATGTCTCACCGTCGCCTAGCAACAACTATCTATAAATCTTCGTATTTCAAAATCGTCTGCAACATTAAAATATTTTTTTTTCGAAAATTAATAAATATTTAAGGTAGAAAACTGAATAGAAATGAAATGCATATTACTGAAAATGTAAAAGTTTGAATTTACTTACTGTTTTGAAAGGTTTTCGTCAGAACAATAAGTAATTTTACATTACTTCATTTGCAATTAATTGAATATTTAATTAACTTTTAATTTTGAAGAATAGTCAGTATTTGTCTCTTCTTTATATAACAAATGTGTGAAGTTTTATTGAATTCTACTCAGCTGTTAAAACGGAGATGTGGATGCATGCATGGAACTTGCATATATGTAACGATAATTCTTAATTTAGTTTAAATCTTAGATATTGGTTGTATTTTCTCTTATTTTGTTAAAAATATCACTCATTTTATTCATTTACTTCTAACACGCACTCTAAATATTGGTGAGTTTGGAACTACTGACGCTCCGGACGAACGAATAAAAATCCCTAGTGCCTAGTATTCTTTTGAAAGATACCCAAGATTCCCTTTCCTAAGTCTACACATTACAACGAAATCTCTATAAGAATCTATTAGTAAAATCACTAAAGGGAAACATTTCTTCAACGTCGCTCTTAAATTCCAAATTTCAAACAGACATATACCAACAGACGTGTTCCGCTTTTTATCCCCATGTAGAAATTTTTGCCCTCCCATGGAAAAATAAAATTGAAATTTGTTAAAAATTTGTCTTCCTTTTAGCCATGTATTTGCTAAATTTATGCTACACACACACGAACGCGTGCGCGCGCACACATCCAAGCATATATCTAGGTATAATGACTTTTATTTTATCAAGATAGGGTTTCAAAAATTTTGAATAGAAATGCTTATCTTACGTAAATATAAAATTGTAACCTTAACTTTTCATACCATGATTTATTATTAAATATATTGTGATACATATCAAAGCAGATGAAATCTTAAGTAACAGTATATGTTAATAACCTATTGAACCTGTACTGAAGTACATTCTAAAGTGGAATAGAAACTAATATAATAGTCAACTTATACAAAAATTATTGGATTAAAGCTTTGTAATCCTATTTATCGTAACATTTTAACCATTACATTCTCTTCTCGAACTGTTTATTCTTATCATCTCATTTCACTTCTAATCAGAGATTTATATAAGTTTGACAATGGTTCGAACGTATAAGAATACAGCCAAATTTGCAAATTTTAAAAAAGTGTGAACATTTTCCAGAGAATATAGTTTCGGAAAATATTCGGTGGGTGTACGGTGAGATGTTCAAAATGTCAGTAATGGATAAAGGCATTTTATTCTACTCGGAAACGCGAAATACAAGTAACAAAATACAAAAGAGGTAACACGAAAAAGCATTACTAGAAATCAACACCACAGAAGCAGAAAATAGTCATTAAATAACTACAACTGTAAAAATTGTACCAAAGGTTCATCAACACTTTACAGAAATAATTCTTTCTACAACTCATTTCTCCAAAATTGATTACCCTCTCTTATCTGTGCGTCTCTGCTTTTATAGCTCCCACGATGAGGCATAGAATGTTCTAAAACAAACATAAGAGCATGATTTCTAATGGAAATATAACTAAGAATCGCAGATATTAGAGAATAACCATCTTTGACTTCCATCGCCCGTGGATCCCAGATTCCACACATACATTTGTTGGAGCTATATGTAACTAATAACTGCACGGTGAAACGATGTTACAAATTCTTACCAGTATTTACATTCTCCAGTTTCGTTCTTTCATAGTAGTATACATTCTTATTATTAATATTAAGCATTAAAACTTGAAATGATATATTTTATTCAATTAAGAGTGACATAACTTTAGCAAGAAGTTATTTGTCCATATTAAAATGCTTGCATCGAATGGAACGTTCAGTAACTAAATAAATATTGCAATGGGAATTCAGTATTTTGCAACTTACCTAATCTATCTTTCCGTATTACCTTAAAGATGTTGATTATATTAAGAATTTTCCGAATTAACACAAAACGGAATCAATTTATAGTCAGTATCCATTTGAGAGTGTATTCTAATTGGGATTTTAGCATAAAAGGAGAAATTTATACTGCTTCTAATTAAACATAGTTTATTAAATAAGAATTGTATTTGTATATAAATCTAATTCAAAAGTAACCCTCGTTAGAATGTTTCTAATTACGTCAGCTTTGATAGTTTCCGTAAGAGTAAATAAAATAATATTTCTGATTCGAATCATCTAGTTTATTTTACAATTTCAAAAATAGTTCAAAGAATTACGTTTCTAATAGGTATTTATTTAGAATGGAACTCACTTGATAGTAATATTTATTATATTTCAGATATTTCCAAAATTACTTACAGTGCCAGAATTGTTGTAATTCGTTACAAAATTCCGGATCCTTAAAGTATGTTTTACGTTTACGTTTGTTTTTGTTCGTTATACGTTGCGTTTTGTTTCATTTAAAGCTAAAATAAATTTATCCCATGATTTTAGTCTTTTCCTATGCGAAATATATAAAGTTATTATATTTTAATCGTCGAAAAATGTGCCCTATAGATTTGATGAATTTCCATGTGAGCTTTAAAGGAAAAACAAATATATATTTCATAACATTTGTGTGTTCGTACGCATGTGAATACGATACTAAAAAATGCAGCAAAGTAGTTGAATAAAGACAGGTATGTTGTTTTTAATGAAATTTGATGAATAAAGACTGATATGCTTTTAAAGAAATTTGATGAATAATGACTGATATGTTGTTTTTAATGAAATTTGATGAATAGAGACTGATATGCTTTTAAAGAAATTTGATGAATAAAGACTGATATGTTGTTTTTAATGAAATTTGATGAATAAAGACTAATATGTTGATTTTAATGAAATTTGATGAATAAAGACTGATATGCGTTTTTTAATGAAATTTGATGAATAAAGACTGATATGTTGTTTTTAATACATTTGATGAATACAGATTGATATGTTATTTTTAATGAAATTTGATGAATAAAGTGTGATATATTTTTAATGAAATTTGATAATTAAAGACTAATATATTGTTTTTAATCAAATTTGATTGAAAACAATTTGATTAAATCTAAAAAACAGTTTGATTAAATCTGTCAAAAATTTGATTAAATACATGGAGGAGTATCCTACCATTGGTTCATCTATACTTTTATTTGTATTAATAAAAATAGAAATTTCTATCGAAATGGACGAACAATGCTATTGTATGTGATTTCTACATAAAACATTTAAATATTATTAAGCTTTGAACTAAAATAATAATGTACTATTTCAAAGTATTTCCTTCAGTCCGTATGTATGTAGTCACGAATCTGATAGCAAATAACGCAGGAAAATTGAATGAAGACTGATCATTCTTTTTAATTAAATCTAATCAGCATTAAAATTTTGATCAAATACATCGAAGAATATATTTTCAAGCAGATAATCTATCTCTATATGTGTAATAGTTAATGTTTGAAATAAGATAAAAAAAATGAGGTTTTGGAAGTGATATTTATATCAAAATTGCAAATATATATCAAATTTTCGATAAAATCAAGTGGAAATGGGACTATTCCAAAAAACATATTCATCTATTTTTATTATGTGATGAAATTAATTGCACAGCACCTTATAATATGGAAATCTAAAGTAAGGTTTTGGGGAAAAACTACTGACCTTACTTTTCCGTAAATGAAGTATACAATAAGAAAATATTGTGATTTCCAAAAAGTTCGCCTTTCAGATTTTGTTAAATCTTCTCGGTTCAGATGACTCTGAATCTGAAAACTACCTTTTGGAAAAATGTCTACCTGTCTGTCTGCGAACTGAATAGTTAAAAAATTGTTTATGGATAGACATATGAAATGTGGTAAGAGTTATTTACAGCAAATTTGTAAATTGCTCTCAAATTTTCAATGAAATACATTCAGAAGAAGTCGGTGTGTTTGGCAATAAAAATACAAATGCAAACGATAACTACTAAACATAGAGTTGGATAGATAAAAATTGGGGCATAGATTATATATCTAAAATATAGATTTTTATCAGATTTGGAACAAAAATCATCAAATGGAACGTCAATCAACCTGCAGTTTCGTAAGCCTATAAGTGCGATAATTTAAAAAAAGATATATCTTAGATAAACGTAATTTGCAACATTATACTAAATTTGTAGTTTTGAGTCAAATTTTAGTTTCAATCAGTTTGAAAAGAGGGCGTTAAAATACACACCCTGTTTTCTTTAATACACCATGAAGTACATAATTTCCATGTGCGAGACACCTTAGATAAAGATTTGAGCACTTGTGGCTTTTAAGGATCTACCTAATGTTGTTTACAATGCATATAGAAGGAGATGGTTAACTCATTTATTCGACAATATTCGAGAAAGATTCGGGGAGACTACTACCACTGATTTACATTATTATATACTTTTCTTTTGAGATTCTATTCTTTTATAATATAATACTTTTATAATCTACTATTTTAAAAAAATATTTGCCGATTAAGTTATATATCTGAATAAAATATTGTGTACCAGTATAATTAAATTCAAATTATAAGCTGTTTTGAAAATACTTGATATTTTAGAAAACGGGGATTGTTATAAAATGATTAATTAAATCATTTCGATCAAAAATAAATAATCGTTACTGTCATCTATAAGTTATATATATGCATTATATTTCATTATAATATAAAGACAGAACCAAAAATATAATGCTTCATATATAACAATTCTATTGCGTTAAAATCACAGACGAATTTCAAATTTCTTTTCAGAATACATGCTTTTCACTACACACACAATATATATATATATATATATATATATATATATATATATATATATATATATATATATATATATATATATAGAGAGAGAGAGAGAGAGAGAGAGAGAGAGAGAGAGAATGAAATTAAACAGACGCACGAAATATATTTTTGGCAGCTATCGGTGCATGTAAAATTCCAAATTCTCCAACTGGGGATCATGTCAGCTAATGGGTTAATTAAAAATAATATAAATGTTAACAATTAAAAGAATTACAAACGAATTTGTAATTTCTTTGCTTGTTGTGAAAAAAGGAAGCACAGAATACACACATTCTACTACATAGAAATACTGATTAAAATATAGATTGAAATTAAAGAGTTAGGCTTATGAAATATATTTTTGGCGTCGAGTGCTGTGCTTAAAATTCCAAAATCCCCACACCGGGATTGCAGTAGGTTAATTAAACTTATAATATAAATGTTACAATCAAATGAATTGCAAATGATTTTCAAATTTCTTTTCTTTTGGTAAAAAAAAAACCCAGAACACACAGTTTCTACTACTCAGAAATATTGTCTGATATATGTAGAACGAAACTAAACAGGCATACGAAATGTATTTTTGGCAACCAGTGGTGTACGTAAAATTCTAAAATTCTCAAGTAGGGATGGTGGCAGTTAATGGGTTAATTAAACTTATAATATAAATGTTAGCAATTCATCAAACTAAATCTTTTTCCATTTGACATCTAAAATCCTTTTTTTATCGTTGTGAAACTTTAAAGATCTCTGAAGTATCCTTAAACGTATTGAATTTCTAACAACAGTCGTCTACAGCCTTCGAACATCTCATAACAGAATGCCCGTCTCTCTAATTATCCATATACTAAGCCAAAATCCTCTCCTTGGAACAACAATCCACAGAATGGTAAAGCCAGGAAATTAGCTGGATATTGCCATTATTGCACTCTCGCCAACTCAGTTCGCCTTAATCACTCTCGGATATTGTGTACTCTTTGATCCTAATGAATCACTGCTCAGCATTAAAGCCGTTTCATTACTCCTCTAAGAGAGAAATTCAAGAAGCATTCTACCTTCGCTACGTGGGGAAATCAAATCCGTGACAACATCCATGACAGTCGGGATAGCATTATATTCAATATTGCGCTGAGTCAATGGTCGTTGGACGGGATGATGTTTGATGTTCTGGCAGATTAATTAAAAGATACCTTTCAAAGGTCACTTTCTCAATGTAAGGTCTTCACTTGACGTAATAGAGATGAAGTAACGATGTCCATTGTTCGTGTACACTTAATTGTTCATATTATGTAAACCGATTTCATATTCATATTATGTAACTAGATTTCTTTATAAAGATTGATTTCGTAATTTACATGGTTTATATTATTGGTGGCGGATTTTATATAATTATTCGCTAAAGGATGGTCGTTATTTTCCTTACAAATACAAAACACATCGAAATAATAGTTTTCGATTTTATATATTTTTCTGATTTATTTTGTAAATTACATTATATGTATTATTTGTAGCAGATTTTATACAATTACTTATTGAAGCGTGATCATTATTTTTCATTCAAATATAAAAAAAAAATCAAAATACGATTATTGTTTCCACATTTTTCAGATTTGTTTCGTAAATTACAAGATTTAAATTATTGGTGGCCGATTTCATATAAATACTCATTAAAGGATGATCTTAATTTTCTTCCCAAGTACAAAACACATCAAAATAATATTTTTTTCTATATTTTTCTGATTTATTTCGTAAATTACATTATCTATATTATTTATAGCAATTTTATATAATTACTTACTGAAGTGTGATCGTTATTTTTCTTCCAAATACAAAACACATCGAAATAGGGTTATAATTTCTATATTTTCTTTGATTAAATATTCATATTACTAATTAAATAGGTTAATTTTTGTTTCTTTTTTTGTTTAACATTAATTCAATAAATTTGAAATTTACACTGAAATATATTTAATACAATGACTCAATCTTTCTCTTTTGAACCCATTTATTCATAAAATGATTTTTTTTTTAGAAAAAGGTGAAATTAAGAAATATATACATTCATTTTTTTTTCAAAATACACAAAAATATAAAACAAAACTGCAATTCTTGTTCACATGTACCACCTTTTGCTTTATTTTTGCAGCTTGTGAAAAACCAAAAATAAGAAGATGAAAAAAAAAAACTGTGCCAAACGATTTTTAAATATTAGCAGCTGCTAAATTCCTCCGAAAGTTATTTATAAATTTTAAAAATTGAAACAAAAAGAAATTAAATATTTGAATTGGCAACTCGAAATAAAATAAGAAAAAGGGATTAAAATATCTATAGCGTTTTTAATTGACAGAAAAATACTATTTTCCTTTACATCTATACTTATAATAAAGCTCAATGTGTGTGTGTGTGTGTGTGTGTGTGTGTGTTGGCGCTCTACAGACCAGACCATTCAACCTACAGCTACCAAATTTGGCACGTGTATACCTTGGAGGCCGGGAATGTGCACCTGGGGGTTATTTTTTCGAATTTTTAACTAGAATTTTATTTATTTAAAAATTAATCGAAATTTTGCCGTGTTTCTGCTATAACTGCCGAAAATATTACCGCACAAAAAAGATTTTTACATGAAGTTAAAGATAAAAAATTTATCTTTTAAATGATACTACTGTTTTAATCTTAAAATTAAATTTCTATTTTTAATGAATTTTTAAATAAATATTTTAACTATGTTTTTCAATAATTTTTTTCGTCAAAAATAAAAATGAGGATTAAGCACGTTTCGCATTCATGAGAAAAAAAATAGCTTTTTTCAAAGTGTTGCCATCACATTGATTAAAGCTCTAACTGAAAATAAATTAAATCTTTTTGGAAATGAAATCTGCAAAAATATAATTTTTGGCACGTGTCTGTAGGAAATGAAATAAATATGAAATATTATTTTTTCTAAAAAATAAATTCAAGAAAAATTATCCCGGATCCATTTTGATATTTAATGACTCATAAAATAATGAAGATGTAAACAAACTTATGGCATTTATTGATGGAATAACTCATATATTTTCCTTTTCAGGTTTGAATATTTTTACTTTTGTAAATATCGTCTGCGCGTGTTTTTAATTTCAGATAATTTCATTTTCCAGTCTAAATATCTGTACTTTTCTAAATATCGTCTGCTTATTACTTGCATTTTTCTCTCTTTTGTTTTTGGCAACTATTGAAATGTTATGTTTACTTTTGATGTGTTTGTTGTTTGATGATATGTAGTACTTTTGTATGTGATGTTTTATTCGATCGGATATTAAGGAGAATGCATACAGCACAAGAGAAAGCACAGATTTTATGGTGGTCATAGAGTTAATTTCCAATCAACTAAATCACTGACTTTTAAGAGTTAATTTCAAATCACTTAAACTGACTGATTTATGAAGATTTGAATATCACTATTCAATTAAAAAAAAAGGATAATTTTAGATTTTTCATCGATCGTTTCAAAGAAAATACGCCAATAAGCGCGCAGGTTTCTCAAGATTAATTGGCCTAAGATTATGAAAATGGTGAGTTTTTCTAAATTTTTAACATTTAAAACTTCATAAATAAGTCTTAGTTGATCGTGGAAAATAGAAACATTCATTCATTTATTTAAAATTTGGTGTGTCCAGAATATTTCTCAGAATATGATACCTTACTGCATTAAATTTAGACTTCATAATTTTTGAAATATATTTATAAGCAGGAACAAAATATTATTATTGATTTCATTTCAATCCTTTTGAAAGCAAAACTAAAAACTGAATTTTATACTGAATCTCAGAAATTTTTGTTGAATTATTGTTTGAGATATTACATAAACTATGAAAAATATTTTGTAGTTAACATAAGACTTAAATACCAAGCGATTCTGTTTGCAATACTCATATTCAATAATAATAATAATTAATAAATAACAATAAAGATGAAAAATAAAATAAAAAGCTTGGTTTTATTAAAAAATATCTTAATATTAATTGCAATTTCGTCATTTACATTTTTAATTAAAGTTGAAGTTTTACCGGAAATGGCAACAAATTAGCAAAATATATATAGTAAATTGAACGAAACGTTCTAAACAATTTAAGTTTGGTATGACTACCAAAATTTGAAGATTAAAAATGTTTTGTTTGAGAATCCTTTAAGAGACCAGTTACTTAAAATATTTAATTGAAAATTGTAGCGAGCGGTAATACTGGCGAACCAGCTGGTCGCCAAAGGCGGCTAGTAGAAAATATATTTATTAATTGCTCAATAATAAATAGTGTAATTGTTTGCCACAAAATCTTGATAAAACTTCTCTTCCCTGTAGTTTAAATTTTCGTAAACTATTTACGTATTTCCTTTTTATTTACAAATAGCATATATGCAAAAAAGACAATAAATAATAAATGAGACAATCGAAATTGAGAGAAATGTAAATAATTTAGGAAACATTAAAAGCAATTTTACTTTTCTAAGTCAGAATCGTTATTTAAGAATGATATATAACACTTCGTTTAACCTATAATCCTAGAGGTCTTATAGCAAAAACATTTAATTATTAACTTCCACATCTAAATGATATTTGAAATTTTCATGATTGTTTGATGTGTATTGTTATTTCTTGTAGGAGAAAATAATTCATATTTCCCGCACGTGTGCGTTAGCTCTTAATAAAAATATATTTTTCAACTGAAAATTTCTTCTAATTTTATCATCCATAATATTATTGTCGATCTTTGACAAAAACATGTTTATCATAAAATTGTGAATTAGGAAATTCTTGGTTATTTTTAGAGTATTTCAATTGGTGGGCGTTTCTTCTGATATATATTCATAGCTTGATTATATTACAATAGCTCAGCATATTGTATTCGGTTACTGCGTAGGTATTTTTAAAAAAATTGAGACATTTTCTAAGACTTCATGAAAGCAATTCTATTTTCCTATTTCTAGGAATTTATTTTAAGATTAGTTTTGCTGTTTTATTAACTTTGTTTCTAAATTACTAAACATGTTTACTAGTCTTTCCTTCAATAAAAGAATCCATACAGAAAGATCTTATCTCGATTGATCTCGATTGACATGACACTAGAATTTATGCTAAATCATATATGTGTAGTCGATTTTATTATAGCAAAATAATCTTTAATTATATTAATTTAGATTATTCACTTTTTATGTATGAAGTTTTATGAATGGGCTATGTAATATTTGTGTCATAGTATGAATTTTTTTTTATTTCTTTTACTTTCTAATGCGCGAATTATACAAAACGAATGGAATAAAATCGTTAAAAAAGTATAAAACCGTAATTTTTACTAATTTCCATATTCAGCATTTACAAACATCTTCGGAATTATGTATATGTATCAGTCTATCAGTCTAGGAGCACGATAAGTTAAAAATACTTTGAGTTTAGCGGATAAAATTTGAAATATGTTCTTTTCACCAAATTTGTAGATTTCTAATGAATTTTAACGAAGTTCGTTCATTCATATGGCTGGTTGTTTGAATATATTCTAAGACTCAATGTTCGAATAGCTTAATTAACAATATAACTAGAAGAATAGCAAATACGAAAAAAAATTGGGCACATATGTATACCATCTATAATGCTAATCCATATCACTAAAGCAATCCACGGGTTGGCCGTCTGTACCTTTGCAAGCATATGAATGTAATAATTAAGATGTGTAAATACATGAAATTTGATTTAATATGTTGTGACTATATTTATAGTTTTGTGTCAAATTTTATTTTCAACCAGACGAGAAAAGTTGTCAAATTAGACATTCGATGTTCTAATATTCGCGATTAATCGCTATAAAAATCGGCTAAGATCGCACACTGATCAACACTTTAGCCACTATTATTTAACAATATAATTCTTACAGAAAGTGTATATATATATATATATATATATATATATATATATATATATATATATTCTTACAAGATTTATCGTTCCAAAGAAATATTTATATTATTTTTAAAACAATGTTTCCTATATTGCCAATCTCATCTAATTATGCGTATTATTTTCCATAGAGCAATGAGCCATAGAAACCAATAAAATGTCTTGTTATAAAAATAACAGGAAAATATAATAATGAAATATGATTCTAATTTACAAATAAATGGCAATTGAATTAGATATAATTATTAGGATAATTTTAAGGTTATCTTTCAATTAAGTAAAAATAATTTCCTTCTAAAAATATTTTTCCAACTGAGAATAAATTTCCAATTAATTTTGCCTAATAATGTAGAAAAATACTAATTCCTGTTACTATAATTAGAATAACATCACTTTTGTGTAGAATTAGGGTTCTTTAATTATAATTAAATCCAGTATTTGAAGCAATATGGGAGCATTATTGGGATAGATATCTCTTCTTTCAGACACACGATCAAGCAAAAATAACTTAATAAATAACTCCTTTTCTAAGCTTCTACACCACATCATTGGGTGGACATTTAACCAATAGAGGAATCAGCTTATGCTGTGCTTGTGTATATAGCTAATGTTGTTACAATTTGGACAAGAATCCATTATTTTTTCGAATTTCTGATCAAGTGACTATGCTAATATTACAATGCTTTTAATAATAAAAAACAAACAAACAAAGTGATATCCATCATTTCAATCATTCGATATGTTAAAGCGAAACTACACATATTTAAAATGTAAAATGCTATCACATTACCCATGGGTCTGCGAATTTATTTAACCTCGTATAAGGATATTAAATTAATTTGTAAGTAAATTTTAGAAATTCCCTGTAAATATAAGGACATAAAAGACTCTTGAAAACTGAAACATCTCCAAGTTGTTTATATTTTTGGAAGTAATTATTTCTTTGACTGAACGTTGATTTACATTTCAAAAATTCTATAATTCAATACATGTGTTCAGACATGTCAACGCTTTAGAAGAAATTTATACAGAATATATCAAAAGAGTGTAATATATCGAATAACTAGTTAAGACTTAACAATGTATACTCCTTTGCTTTTACATAAACATACTCATATGGAATTCCTGTAAATAGAAACTCCCAATTCTACTTTGTTTATGAAATGTCAACTATGTTGAAAAGCAAATGGAAAAAAAATAATTCAGTAATGTAGCTGAAATAACAACTATTCCCAACT